>PVHP010018225.1:0-33798 GCA_004024765.1 Zapus hudsonius | reverse complement strand
TATATGAGAAAATTGTATTGAGTGTTGGAAAAACCAGGGGTGCTGAGGTAAAGCAGAAGTAATTATGCTGTGTGCCCGGTTTGGTGACAGGTTACGGTGGTGCTAAACACCATTTATTTATCTTACTGAGTGTGATGTCTAGGATAAGCTTCAATGTAAAGGTGAGATCTGATAAGGTAAAAAAATCCAAGACCCTGTCTAAGGCCTGCTGAGACCTGCCTGATACATGGTGTTTATCAAAGACTTACCAGCAGTTTCACTTAAATGATAATAGGTAAATACTTGTCTATAGCCAAGGAAGGAATGCACAACAGAATCACAGAGTTGTCAATAGTGAGTGGAATTTGACAAAGAGGCCTCAGGAGTTCATACAAGGGAAATTAAGATTCTAAATTTTAGAGGAAAGCAAGGGAGGAAGCAGCAGCAGGGAGGCTTTGGGCACCAGGCACAAGTGGAGCTCATACATGTGCTGGACTATTTTGGGTCTAGATTCCCATGTTTAGCCAATAATATATATACCTCTTTACATCTGTATATTCTTTTTCTTGAGTATAATGCTGTATTTTAAATCAAATTAGTACATTACCCTTCAATGGCATTTGGTTGTCTTGATAAGACCCCAAAATAAGGGGGCACGAAGTAGTTCAGTCATAGAGTGCTTGCCTGTCATGAGAAAGTCTTTCAGTTTAATCCTTAGCAATTAAAAAGTCCCTGAATTTCATTTGAACAGAAATGTGTATTTGGTAGATTTTTTTCCCTTTGGATTTTGTTAAAGTGTCACAGCTGAACTTTTGATGAGTGCTAAACGTGTCTCCCTGACCTTCCTTAGTTTGCTGGAACCTGCCCTACTGTGATGAGCCTTGTCTTCCAAATCCATTGAATTGCAAAAGCTTTAGCTGATCCTTGAATGTAGTGTGGTTTCCTTCTGAGTCCTCTGAAAACAATAACTTTCTCTTGGAATAATTACGGAAGCTCTTGCAGAAAGATGGACCTGGTCATGGTACTCCTCCATCAGCTGACTCACCCATTCCAGTAAGGATTTGATGGATCTGAAGAGCCAAGTGAGGCAGGCTCAGGCCCGTCAAGAAGCTGTGTGGCTTGTTGCAAAATACCAGGAAAAATTCTTGGGTTATGTCAGAATCATGATACTAAAATTGTTTCTGGTTTCTCCTAGTTATTACAAAACAAACATAAACATAAACATTGGGAGGTTAACAATTAAAAATAACCCTATTATTTCAGTCATCAGACGAAAACATTCAGCAATAAAGATACATAAGTTGGTATTATATTTAACCAATAGCTGTATTTTAAGCTTATCAAACACATCAGCTATTTCAATGAATGAATGTTGCTTACTGTTTTTAGTTTCTTTTCAATTGAATGAGAAAAAAAATCAAGGATAAAACCAAGTTCAATGAAGTTGACTAGGAAATCATTGACAATAATTTTTCCTCATATTAGGCTATTTATTAATTGATTTCTAATTAAAACTGATTTTAATTCCTCCCTGGCCCTGATACCAGCACAGTGCTCTTAAGATTTTTGAAAACACCTGCTTGAAGTTCACATATGAGAGCAGGTACCTTGTGTCTTTGTGCCCAGCTTAGACATTGCAATTTCCAGCTCTCTCCATGGCAAAAGACAGGGAATAGAGTTCCATGGTGTGTATAAGTCACACATCATGTGTGGCCATTTCTTTGTTGACTTGCATATGGTTCATCCCATAGCACCTTGGCTACTATGCACAGCACTGCAATAGACACAGAGTGCAGATCTCTTTGATGGATTGTTTTTTTTTTCCCCCTTTGGATCAATAGACCCAGGAGTAGGACTCCTGAACCAAATGATGGATTCATTAAAAAATTTTCAGGAACCTCTATACTGTTTTCCTCAATGGCGGAACTAATTTACATTTCCACTAAAGGGTTCCTTGGTTTTAAGTTCTTTCTGGCATCTGTTATCTTTAGTCTTTTTGATAATATATAACCACCACTGCTCAGTTGAAGTGGCACTAACTGGTTTTCACTTTTATTTCTCTGGTGACTACCTGATACTGATTTTTTTATATACACCACTTGTCCATTCATCTTCTTTTGAGAAATGCCTACTTAAATCTGCCTCTTTTTTAATTGGGTTATTTTTTTCTACTCTATTGACTTTTTTTAAGTTCCTTGTATAATCTGGACAGTGACTTTTAAATTTATAATTTATGTATATTTTCTTCTACTCTGTACATTTTTCTTACATAGGTATAAATAAATTCCTGATTTCTGAACTTCATGAATCATCTGTCACAATTCACTTTTATAAGAAGAATTTTTAAGGGTATAAGGAAAGCTATGACAGCTTTGACCTCCTTTATATTTTAGATGTAATGAAGAGCAAGATTCTTATACTAAGCGTTCTCCAATTCTAAAGACTGAGAAACAGAAAACCAAACCCGTCTATGCAACATGGCATTTTAAGTACAGAAGACTAGTGTCTTATATGTCTTTCCCTTTCTGTGGGAAAGATTAAATGAAGAGAATAGAATTTACAAACTCTATTTCTCAATATACTGATTATCATAGCTGATAATTACAATGTTAATAAAATGTTCTTTTAGGGGAGACAGAATAAACACAGGTAACATATGCTGTTTTATATTTCTGTGCTAAAGACAAAATTGAACTGTGGATTTAAAATCTGTTAAGATGAAGGAGAAGTGTCATGATAAACATTACTTATCTCAATTTTTGAAGACTGATTTTGGAGATACAGATTGTGGCAACTTATTTTGTTTGCTTGATTTAATTCTTTTGAAAGACTTCAATATGTTCCAAATAGTAAGATGAAAATAATTCATTAATTATAATCAGGTTTAGGAAAATCTATCACAAGATATGCATTTAAAGAATTTATTTCTCTTGCTCAACTACTTCTTATCTTTCCCAAGAGCCCAGCTGGTTCATCTTATTTTGCAGTAAGCTTTAAATAAAACAAAATCCTAATCCTTCTTATTTTATTTTATTTTTTGGCCTTAGGGCTAGTCTGGACACAGAAGTTGTTAATCTAAAGGTTTTATCTCAGAGTTCACTTTCCCATGTGATATGAGAGGTAGTATAATCTCATATCACTTAAAGAGGTTATCAAGTATTTTTAGGAGAATGCAGCTCTTCAAAGGAGAATTCTTGTACAAATACAGCATGTTCTCAGTAGCTCCATAAATGTGTCTTGTGTATCTTAATATGAGCCTCTCTTCACTTCACACTCCCCAGCACCCAGTGGGTGCCTTGCTTGCAGCAGAGGGACAAGTGGGCAGGTGTTTAGTTTAGCATCCATCAGCAACATGCTGTTTTGCAGCAGTGTGCTGAAATGGAGCTTCTCTTACCCTGTATTTTCATAACCTTCTCATAGGCTGGGTTTCTTGGATATTTGCCCGGTGCTCATTGTCATGCTGAGCAATCTCTCCATCGCAATGACTGGTTTTAAATGATGAATTCTATAATATGGATAAAATCTAATGAAGTGATATAAATATATCTTTTAATATATATGTACACATATATACATATTTATTTATTTATCTACTGATTTATTTATTTATGAGAGTAAGAGAGACAGAAAGGCCTCCTGCCACTCCAAACAAACTACGGATGCATGTGCCATTTTGTGCAAGTAATATATCTTGTATCGTAAACACAAAGTAAATTTCACCTGTTTTGGGGAAAGTAATGGCATGTGTAGAAAGTTTAGTAAGATGTATCTAAGAAAAAATAGAGGAACCAAAAACAGTTCGAAGTGCCAAAATGATTATAACACATACTTGCTCTTTTCTCCTCCCTAAAAGGAAAGGAAAGAGCATTTTAAAAAAATGTATCATTAAAAAATTAAACAACACCTCTTTGCTGCCAGACCACCACCTTCATGGGCCATGTGCTCGCTCCCAGGAATGTCCTGTACCAATGGGCTCTGTCTTATTCCAGTAACATCACCCCCATGTGGATGAAAGTGATGTCTGATGACATGAATGAGCAGATTTACAAACTGGTCAAGAAAGGCCTGACTCCCTCACAAATCATGTGATCCTCAGCAACTTACATGGCTTTGCACAGTGTGCTTTCTGACTCATAACATCTTGTGAATCCTTAGATCTTAAGGAATTGCTCCTGAACTTCTTGAGGATATCCATGTTTAATTAAGGAAGCAGCTGCTGTTCCCAAGCATCCTTAGAGGAACAGGAAGGATGGGATCCTGACAGAGAGCCCAGTTCACCAATTGGCTCATTACTGCAATGAAAACAGCAAGCATGTCATTGGAACTCTGAGTCATCCACAGTCTCTGTCCTAATGGCATAAATTTGTCATGTATACTCAAGCAATAAAATCACTTGAATTAAAAGAAAAAAAAATAACCAACAAAAACCAAAACCAAATTCTTTTCTGGACATTGCATCCATCACGCCTGGGTTTATTAATTTTCATCAAATCAAAGATGTGAAATGTAGAATAGTTATTGGAGCTAAGGCAGGAGGTAGAGTCTCACTTAAAATCAGCTTTCTGTAAGAGTCGTTCTAAACACTGAGAAGACACAGTTCAGAGGTCTCCAAGCTGTGTAATTCCACCCTTGCCCACCCGTGTCCTTGCAGCCCAGGGTGCCATGCATGGTGTCTGTCATATACTGGCCCTGAGGTCCTGAGCTGACTCCTGTGGGGCAGCAAAATCCAGATTAGTATGCAATGAACTATGGGATGCCCTCAAAACATTTTTGCCTGACCTTTGCAGCAAAGTTAAAAGAAGATATGTCCTCAGTTGGAGTTTCTGGCTTCAAGTCAGGTTTGCAGACGGAGGAAGATATGCTTGCAGCATAAAGAGGAAGGGAGGGAAGCTGGGAAGTGGCCCTTGACAGAGATATTCATGGAGAGGTGATCCCAGGCAGGCGTCTCTCCCATTCCTCTAGTCTGCTTTTTGTTTCTACCCTGGGGCAGAATAACTGATGGGGAATTACATCTCTCAGAGAGTTGACTATTGCTTTACAATGCCAATAAGCTCGGAAGCAGACAATAGAGGCTTTATTTCATTTCATTTTGCTCAGGAATGCTTTATACGCCAAAGCTCTGTGTAGAGCTGGGAGAGTGGGAGGAAATCAGTCTTGTAAAAAGTTAACCTTGAACAAAGAAAACACAGAGCTTCATGTTGTCTGCTATACTGAAAGCTTTTTCAGAGACAAAGCCAAGACAATAGCTATGAAGAGGATAACACAATGCAAACAAGGCTTTCTGCTTCCTCCTCTCACAAAGGTTCTTCCCAGCCTATTTCTTTCTTTCTTTTTTTTATTGTCCATAATGAGTTACATTATTTAATGGGCAAATAATGAGTTGTTATCCCCAGTTCCTCCAATGCCCCTTTTCCCCATCCCCAATCAGCTGGATATCCTCCTCCGTGGGCTGTCTGGATCAGTCCTTGGGGCAGGGGACCATGGATAGCTTAGGAGCCACCCCGACACTAGTGTATTGTTATATGGGGGGCCATGTCTCTGGATATTCTCCCCCACCAAGGCTCTCACAATTTTTCCGCCCCCTCTTCTGCTCATTTCCCTGAGTTGTGGTGGGTGAGTATTAAGGCTGCTTTATTGTTGAGAACTTAGGGATCTTTGTAATTCTGCTTTAGGTTGTGTTGAAAATCATTGGTGTCTGTCTCAATGGCTTATCCTGTGTTGACTGATTGGCTGTGACTATGGGTCCCTTGTTCATCCCATGATTCTCTGCGGGGTTCCATATGGATCCTCCACGGCATGTCTGGGGTGGCTCATCTCTTGCCAGGATGTCAGCTATCAGCCTGCGGTTTGTTGGTAGGGTTGGATGAGCCACAGCTCTCTCCTTGCTCTCTCCCAGCCTATTTATTTCTTCTCCCCTCTTTTGACCAAACTTCCCCTGGGAAACAAGGCAATGCCTACCAATAGCAAGACCTTGTACTCTCTTGGGTGTGTGCTCTACCCAGGCCACAGAGCCCGGTGACTTGCCCAGTGTTTTGGCTGTTCCCTTTTCTTCTGTTTGGTCTTTCACTCCTGGAACGTGGGCATCATCTATGGTCACATTTTTTTCTGAGTGTGAATTTAGAAAAGAATAAGCAATGAATGAAGGTCACCATTATTGGAAGCCAAAAGAACAGAGGGTTAACAATTAAATAGTTAAAATAAAATTCTTGGAGACAAATTATGTGGATCTGGAAGCAATAGCCATGAGGGGAAGCAGTGGGATGGAGCTGTGGGAAGCTTGTGGAGTGTCCTTGTGTGGCTAAGGGCTGAGGTAGGAGTTAGCTCCTGGCCAACCTGCTGGCCAAATGGGAATGTTTATAGGTCATGACCTGAGCATAGCAATCAAAAGCTGGAAGGTTTGCCAGAGTCAGTGTCCTGAAAAGAGACTGAAAAACAAATAATAAAATCCACAGAGAGCAAGAAATCCCTATGGGTACTGGGAACAAAAGTAACTTGATCTTGAATAGAAAGTTCTCAATTTTGTTCAGATACTTAACAGCAGGCAAAGCAGGGAAATATTTTGGCTCAGATTTCTCTTCCTTCCTTCCCTCCCTCCCCCTGCTCACTGTCTCTCATTTTTGGCTTTCTTTCCTAGTTCTTCCTAAAGAATTAGAACAAGGTCTTTTTCACCTTGGTAGAGAAGGAAGTTAAATGTTTGACATCTAGAGATCTGTTTCACTGTTTCAGTGTAATGGGAACTTTTTCTTTCAAAACATGGACTTAGACTTGTGATGCAATTAGGCTGGTTGTTGGAAGTTTGCTTTTATGTGTCTGAGTGTGTCCTTACTTAGTCTTTGGTGGTCTGTCATAGCAACACAAAGACATTTCCCAACTAACCATCACTGGATGCTTCCATGACACACTCCCTTTGTTTGTAAAACATTTCAGGGACCAGTGGGTAAGACCTGACAATAAATGATTTGTGATGAGATCAGCACTCATGTAAGTAATCAAATTTGGCTGTGCACTACTACTGTTGTTTGGCTACATGGATATATTATGCCCAACAAACTGCCCTCTAAATATTTATGTTTACACCCTTATATTAGCGCTCCTCTCACTTTTGGTTAGAACAAATTCTCTTTCAGATGGTTGTAACCATTAGGAAGATGCAAACCACACCTAAGTGCTGAGAAGAGACAGTGGAGTGCTCAGCACTAAGTAAGACATTCCTGTCACACCCTCGAAGGCTCAGAGGAGGTGGCAGAAAGAATGTAAGCGCCAAAGGAAGGAGAGGAGAGAACTGAAATACGCTCTCAGAGACACAAAGAAGCCATGACATTTAGGACCTCACAGTTGCCTGCATAGTAGGAGGGTGAAAATAATAACATCAAAATAGCACCCAATCCAGTCATGGTGACATACAGCTTTAATCCCAGCACTTGGGAGGCAGACGTAGGAGGATCTCTGTGAATTTGAGGCCAGCCTCAGATGAGAGTACAGAGTGAGTTCCAGGTCAGCCTGGGCTAGAGTGAGATCCTTACTTAAAAAAAAAAAAGCACAGGACTAATTGGAAATATTGGATTCAGTGGAGGTGGGGGAGAGGAAAGAGATGGTAGTGGGAGGGGATTTTGTTCATGATATATTTATTGTCTATATGTATGAATGTTGTCAATAAAAAGTTCAGGACAATAGACCATACAATGAGGAAAGAAATGGAAGCTGTAGCCACAAAGCACCATATCATCAGCAGCCTGAAGAGTTCTTTGGTAGATTAAAATCATTGCTAATGAAATGCCAAGTCTTGCCTTCTGGGTTGTTTGGTCATGTGAGGTTTATTCGATGAGATAAAATCTGTTTCCTGTGGTTGATTATTTACCAAATTATGAATGCTTTGTTTGTAGTCAACATTAAAATACTTTGCATCTCCAAGAGATTGGATTGGATATACTTTGGGCTAATTAACAAAAAAGAATTACTGTGTGGACTTTGTAGAATATAAATAGAGATTCTCTTGCCTTCTGTCTTCTTTGAAAACCATTGTGTCTAAAGAGACAGCTGTACTCAATCAATCGGGACAGCATGTCCTCATGATCCCCTGTGTGAGGAAACATTATTTGGATTCCAATTAAGGTTTTTGGTTTGTGAGGAGGTGAATGGACGTTTCCAGAGAGTCTAGGAGAATTTGCAATTATTGGGGAACTGAGTAAACACATGAAATCTGGAAAGTTGCTCACAGGGTAACATGTTAAGAAAGGCATTCAGCTAAAAGTAACACTTTCAGAAGCTCAAAGAAACCTGGTAATGCTTTAACATTATCTGTGTTTTTCTTTTCCTAAAAATGGTGACTCTTAGCATATATTAGAACTCACAAATTTACATTGGTTCAGAGAAATGCAAAGCTTTATCATAATGTAATAAATTAAACTAAATCTTTAAGGTAGCCAATTATAAAGATGAATAAAAATTGTCAGCAACCTTCACCTTGGTGATGTGTCACTCAAGTCAACCTCAGATCCAGATGTTAGAATTTTCCTTACTTTTTTTAAGTTAGAAAATTCTAATTTACTTTTATGGACTACTGAGAATGTCGCTGAGTACATTGTGACTCCATAAGGCATTTTTACATACTTTTAGATCAAACATTAATCTGAAATGATTCTTCATTGAAGATCCCAAGTCAATATTCACACCACATGAGGACACCAATGTTAGAAGGTTATTAACTTGTGAAATGGCAGCGAATGGATTTTTAATTTATTCCTGGGTTGTTTTCCATGCGTTCAATAAAATTGGTATATTGCCCTAAACTATCATTTTTCTTTCACTATTAAATAGAGAAAAACACTAATATTGGGTGATTAAAACCTTTGAATCACAGCTTTATCTTCTTAAGAAAGCTTATTGTATCGTTGTGGTAGATTGATTCAGGTGTCCCCCACAGACTTATGTGTTCTGAATGCTTGATCCCCAGCTGATGACAAGTTTGGAATTGTAACCTTGTTGGAGGTGTGTTTTGGGGGGCAGGTTTATGGGTGTTATAGCCAGCTCCCCCTTGTCAGTGTTTGGCACACCTTTCTTCCACTGTGTGCTACCTGCTGTGGCAGAGGTGATGTCCAACCTCTGCTTATTTCATCATTTTTCCTATCATCATGGAGCTTCCCCTCCAGTCTATAAGCTAAAATAAACCCTTTCCTCCCAGCAGCTCACTTTTGGTCTGGTTCTTTCTGCCAGCAATGAGAAAGCTGACTTTAACAATCACATATTAAGGTTTCACTAATTTAGATCTCCTGAATTAAGTTGGAGGAATTTCAGATACTAAAATTGTACAGAGCGTTGGCATGACACATGGTGGAAATGGTACTTAGCAGAATTGCCCCAATCATGGAGAAATGTGTTTAGCATTTGCTCATCATTTCAACGCTCCAGAGAGTACCATGCTGCTCAGCTGCTTCCACACTTCAGGGTTGGTCATAGTCTGCACTGTTGGTTCACAAAGGCCTTAAAAGGTGTGCGCTCATGGTTTTTCTTTTTACACTCTACCTCCCTATTTGCTCAATTCTAAACAAACACTAAAGGACATATATTGTTGAGTTAAAATAAATCCAATTATCTAGAGGTTTGTGTTCAGACACAGGTCTTTATCATTCATGAGACCCTCTGATTTGGTATGTTTATGACTGATTCATCATAACATTAGTGCCAATTCCACTGCTTGTTTCATGACTTACAATATAGTGATTAGGTAAACAAAAAAGACTTCAATACTCTTCAATAGTATGTGCTTTTGTATGTAACTGAAAATACCAAATCTATTATGTTTATACCAAGAACTGCTGAATATCTGAACATTAGTTTCAAGTATAAAATGAGGTACCTAACATCAATAATTAAAAGTGATATTATGGGAATGGAGAGATAGCTCAGCAGTTAAAACTCTTGCTTACAAAGTCTGATGGCCTGGGTTCGCTTCCCCACTACCCATGTTAAAACCACATGTACAAAGTCGAGTTTGTAGTGAGTGGCAAAAGGCCCTGGCATGCCCATTCTCTCTCCCCCTCTCTCTCTTTGTAAGTAAATAAAAATATTTTTAAAAGTGATATTATGTAATTTTCATAATCATTTAATGTAAGAGTCTTGCCAGTGTTCAAGTTGGCTTATTTATAAGAGGATATTTTTCACTTAATTAGTTTTTAAATGGGTTTTGCTTTTTATGTTTATATAAGAAGTACTTTAGATGTTCTTTTCATAGTTTTGAGGTAATTTTCTTCTGCTATCAGTGACAGAGTCATGGTTTCACACTTGAAAACTATATTAAGATTTGTCATGTAAAAATAGTTATTATCAGAAAGGTTACCGTGTTCTGCTGGAGTTACTTGGAGCGAAGCCCATACGATTTCATTCCTTCAGCACCAGCTAGATGCTAACATGGTTGCTCATGAGACCTGTGAGTGATGCAGCTATAGCCCCAGTCCTAGAGAAGATAGTTATAGACCAAAAGTCACAGCACAGAGCAAGACAATGGGCTGGGAGAAGTCACAAAATTTCTTGGCTTGGGATGGTCATGGGAGGATTGTCTTCTCCGCCATAATAAAAAGGAAAGATGGAAGAATGGTGGATACAAATGTTTCATGAATAAAGTTGCACTCGACTTTTGGATACTTTGGGAAGAGGAATCCGGCTCATGTGCTAGTCGGCTGGGGGAAGAGAAATTTGTTAAAATGGGAAGCGTTTGAAGCCTTGCTGTTAATGACCATGGACAATGAACTAAGATCCATCAAACAGCAAAGGATGGATTCTCTCCATTATGCAACTCAGATACACATAGGGAGCTTTTACTCAGTTCATCACACATGAATGATTGAACCAGGTCAGAGCTGAGCTTTATCAAAAGACTCTGAATTTATGATGGCACAATATTTCCAATTTTACATATGGTTTTATCCAGCAAGTCTGGACCACTTAGTAGAAGACAGGTCCTGAGCAGGCAGGGTGGAGAGTTTTGGCAAGCAGAACAGATAAGAGTTGAATAGATAAGGTTGTGTAAGATGTTGTTTAAGTAATGGAACATTAAGCCCATTGTGGAGAGAGAAAAACAAAGACCAGACTTGCTGACAGGCAGAACTGGAGATTCGAAAGAATTGTCATTTGGTAGCATAATGTGAAAGAGACTGATATCCAAGAGGACACACCTGGCTTTAGAAACAGAGAAGCTCTGGTGAAATGAATCTGTGGTGTGACTGTTCCTGAAATAGTATAATAGTATTTCTGAATGACATCTTCCCAAATTCCAGCCCCTCCTCCAAATTAAACCTTCTTTCCCCCCCTCACACTTCCTTCTATTCTAACCCAGTATGTATCTATTAACCCCTTGGTGCTTCAGTTTTCTTTTCCTGAGTGAGGAGCAGACGATACCCATTTCAATAATGGTCTAGTTAAAGGGGTAATAAACACAAAAGCTTTGTTCTGTTTACAACAATGAAATAAATGCAATAGATATTATACTATTAAACTTCTTCATTTTCTATTGAACCTTCTGTCTTATCATTTGCTCCATGTGAGCCATTAATGGGGACTCTGCTGTCATTTTAGCAATGAAAACCCTATAAAAACACAACAATCCTATGACCCTCAGTCCAGTGATATGATCCAATACAAGGAAGATGGGTCCATGGCCTCCCTGCCAGGGTCTCTTGCTGCAGAGCTTGAGTCTATGGTGCTTTAAGTTAAGCTTCCTCTACAAACACATGGACCCTCCTATGGAAAGCCTTGCTGTCTCCTAGCGTGTTTCTATCCAGGACTCCAATAAGACAGAATCATAGCAGCTGTTGGAAACCCTCTTCCAACATAATCACTCATTTCCTACCCCCTAATTTGACCTCTTCTCTCCCAGGAACACAGCTAAATTCCCCTCCAACTGAAGAATCTGCATTCAGGAATTTAGGTTACCTGGCATTTCTAAGGGCAGACAGTCCAAACTCATGGGACTTCTTGAAGACAAGAGGGCAGAATAGCTGTACTGTCTTCTGGGCGCTCTCCTGAAGGAAGTAGGCATATACCTGGAAATATCTGGTCCCAAAGGCAAATAAATCAAGTAATTCAGGGTAAGCAAGTAAATCAGGACTTCTTACAGGAGTCATTGTTTGTCCCCCTTGTGTCATTGTTTGTCCAAATGTCTTCCCACACTGAAGCCTGGCTTGACCCCCTAAACCTAAGCCTGGTAATTGTCTCCTTGCTAGGGAATTACACAGAAGGAAGTAACAGATATGGAGCCTCAGAAGAAGTGTGAGGAGGCAAATTCTGCCAGTCCATTTATCGCTACTGACTGAATAAATGAACTAAACTTGATTTTGAAACACTGGCTAGCTGATAGGGTAATACAAGCTGTAGCTTGCAGAGCTAAGAAATCCTGAGACAAGAGGTCTGAAAAGGCAGAGTCCTTTTCTAGAAAAGACCCACCCTAAAGGTGAAGACCTGAGATTCAGTTGTCCAGTTTTATTCTCTCCACAGGGCTGCTTCCTGGAATCTGAGTTTCAACATGAGCCATCTCCCGAGAGAAGAGTTTTTGTTCATTTGTTTTGTTTTTTGAAGGTAAGGTCTCACTTTAGCCCAGGTTGACTTGGAATTCATTATGTAGTCTCAGGCTGGCCTCAAACTCACACTATCCTCCTGCCTCTGCCTCTGGCTTGCTGGGACTAAAGGCAGTATGAGATAAGCCTGAATCCACTGCGGAACTGGAGACAGCATGCCCAGCCCCCACACTCCAAGTTGCCATCCAGACAAGCACTGCGTTTGTATCAACACTGAATGTAAGGTGAAGGGCTTGGAGGATAACAAGGTCAATCTACTTCTCTGTTATGATTTCTGTCTGCAGTTCCTCCTAGAACACAGCTCCACACAACCTGAAAGAATCCTGAGGTTGAACCAACCCTCCACAGTTCATCTCTGAGTAGGACACCAGAACATTGGCACAATATTATCTGGAAATAGGTCTTCACCTCGCCAGCATTTTCAGAATTCTGCTCCTAAGAATCCTCTTTCTTTCCTAGATGTGCAAGAGTTCAGGAAAGTAGAACCTTTCCTGCAGTGTTCCCTGACTGTTTATATATATAATTTATTCATTTTCAAGCAGAGAGATACAGAAAGAGAGAGAGAGAGAGAGAGAGAGAGAGAGAGAGAGAGAGAGAGAGAGAGAGAGAGAGAGAGAGAGAGAGAGAACGAACCAGGGCCACCCCCTTGTGGGTCTGGCTTATGTGGGTACTGGGGAATTGAACCTGGGTCCTTAGGCACTGGAGGCAAGTGCCTTAACCACTGAGCCATCCCTCCAGCCCTCCCTGACTGTTTTTGATAGGCTGTTTAGCATATGCATTCTGTCTCAATACTTCACTGCGTGTTGATCCCAGGAGATCATCACAGATCTGGAAGAGACTAGCTTGTCACATTCCATGGAAGCGATCATTCAGCTCATCTATGTCAGCTCTTCTCTCCTGGTGTGCAGTTCACAGTCATAAGAACAGTGGGAAGGGGGCTAGCCTGGGAGTCACTTCCTCCAAGGTCTGTCTCTGGTTTTCCACCTAATGGATTATTCAGTCCAGATCAAGGCATCAAAGTTAAGAAAATCAGGAAGATGACTGTGCAGTATTACTAAATTGCTAATGAAGAACAGGCATTAATTTTTCTGGCTTTGCATGAAACATAAGCATAAGCCTTTCTGTTAAGAGATAAATGTTGTCTCTTTTGACCCTGAATCTGGACTATGGCTCAAGCTAAAGACTTGAGTAGACTTGGATGAGCACTCGTCACTTCCCTCTTTTCCTTTCTCTATATGACGAGTACAACAAGAGGCCGTGGTGGTTGTTTCCTTTACATTTTTTTTTCATGGAGATTCCAAGGGCACAGTTCTTCCTTTTAAGGAAAATCACTACTTAGTGGTTCAAATGTTGCAGCAGCTCCTTTACTCGGCACTTCATGGCATTAACTCAGTGATATCTGCTTGCAATGCCTGTGTGCACATTCGGTGCTTTTGCCTACATGATGGTGTCTATGAATTGAAAGCTGTTCAGTGGGAGTTAAGAGACATTGCCAGTCTATTTATTGCTACTGCATCGTCCCTTATGCATCCCTTACTGCCAGAACCCTGTGTGGTACATGAACCATGCTTGTCTCTGAAGATCTCCTACGGTTCCTCTTAGCCTTGCCTACGGGACATGTTGTGTATTGTCATAAAAAATAGCTAGAAAGTGGGATACAAGGTTCCTTCTTTACAAACGTATGTGCCAGCCTTAAAACCTCACTGGAGACGGATGCTGTAGTGTGAGTGTGGTGAACTTCACTCCTGTCAGACACGATCAGGCAAAGCCCATTATAGGCTCTGGGTGTTTAGAGAAGGGTGTCATCATAAGGGATGATGCAGTTATTTCTCTTCCTTCCTATTGACTGAGTCATTCTTTCTCCTCTCTGCCAGCTTTTCTCTTTTCCCACTTACTAAACCTATAATGTGTTTACCTCTTTTACATCCAGGAACTGTATGGCTGTACCATGAACATTGCACTATTGATAATCATGAGACCTTTTCCTCTGCAGTGATATCAAGCAAGGCCCCATGTTATAGTCTATGACCAGATGAGGTGCCATTTCCCAGTGTGCCCACCTAACATGGAATTCCTTAGTTTCATGATAAATGTCACACACCAATAGATCTTAAAGTAGTACTCATCTTGTTCTCTGGTCCCAATAATATCTTAAGTATCTTCTCCTGAGGCTTATATCTACTAGATTCTATTATGTTTAGAATAAACATAAGTAGGCTTATTTATATCTACTAGATTCTAATATGTTTTTATAATCAAACAAGTCACCATTTTTAGGATATATTCTTTTTCTTGAACCCGTTCAGAACTGGCCTGTCTTGCCATAACCACAAAGTAGAACAACATGGTGTAGGAAAGAAGCAATTTCCATGGCCTTCACTTTGACCCGCATTTCCTTCCAATGACAAGAGAGTGAAGTACCATTTGGAGATAACTGATTTCTTAGTTTCCATGTCCAGCACACCTTTCCTCCATTCCTAGGTTTAGTAAGATGTTGCTTTTTTTGTGCTGTTCTGGTCCCCTTCCTTCCTGGACACCCACAGAGACAGAAGTCTGCTATTTCTTGGTGGCTCCAGAGCCAGTCATATGGAATGACAAAGGCAGGTGATGGTCAGTCAGACATTTGCTATAAGACTAAGTAAAGAAATGGGAGCTTGTACCCTACTTGAGTCTCTATTAACAAGAAAATACTGCTCTCTCTCTCTCTCTCTCTCTCTCTCTCTCTCTCTCTCTCTCTCTCTCTCTCTGGAAAGTGGAAGCTATTTCCAATGAAAAGATTCAGAGCAATAGGGATTTCTTTTTACCCATTACCCCAGAATTTCTAGATTCCTCTGGGGTATGCAGTTTCTTTTGTCTTGTTGCTTCTGGAGGCTGAGTGAGAAAGTCAGGGCCTCTAATGCCCATGCAATCCCACCATCTCTATTTCATGGCAGAATTAGGTTAAAGTTCATCAGGAATTAGAGGAAAGGACTGAGTAGCTCAAGTCCTAACAAATGTTTATTCTGGCAATTTTAAGGATTTCCAAGACTCTCAATGATTTTAGATTGCATTGTTTTATTTTTGCATTTGTTTTGTTTTGTATTCAGAAGATTTTTAAATGGCATTTTTTTCACATGGAGTGGATGTTGATGAAATAGTACTATCAGCTTCCATCTCATGCTGTGGTCACTGTGGGGAAGACGAGTTGGCTCTCAAGAATAATTGAAAATAACCCTGTCATTCATCTAAGCCATAATCCATGAAGTTAGCCTAAAATTCCCCTAAACATGACAGAAAGAAAAGTCACCCTTCTTTTTCTCTCCTCTTTCTCTCTTTTATCTCTCTGTATAATTTCTTTCTCTTTCTTTCTTTCTTTCTTTCTTTCTTTCTTTCTTTCTTTCTTTCTTTCTTTCTTTCTTTCTTTCTTTCTTTCTTTCTGTGTGCCTGCTTGCATGTGGGCAAGTGTACATGTATAGGAAAAAGAGGACACTCTCAATTGTCATACTAAAGAAATATCATCTACTTCCTTTTGAAGCAAGGTCTCTCATTGCTCTGTTACCAATTAGGCTAGAATAACTTGCCAAAAAGCTTTAGGGATCTGCACATCTCAGCCTCACCAGTACCAGAATTACAGGGGCAAGCCACCAAATCAAACATTACCATTTTTTTAAAGAAACAAATGTATTAGGGAAAATTAATTGTCCCTGGTCTGGGAAATCAATGCTTTCTTCTTCATAAGATGGATTCATGTGGGAACCAATTATTATTTTTTTTTCTAATTGAATGGTGACAATTTTCATGATTGTTTTCTGGTTAAGTGGATGGTGAAAGGATGTTGCACCTGAACAGAGGAAACACACCCCAGAGACGGGTTCTAAGGGTGAGGTGACAGCTGAGGATAGGCTGTTGGCAAACTTTGTCCCAGCAGGTGGGCATGGCAGGGGATGGGAGACCCTATGGCGTGGAAAGTAACAGTCACCGCAAACAAAGTTTCTAATCCTGATATCTCACTTTTTTTTTCATTTTTGACCCTTGGTTTGTTGGCATGTGTAGCCTGGTGTTGATGTTTCCATCTCATTGCCAGGAAAACCAACCAGGAGGAGCTTGTGGAAGGAAAAGGTTTATTTTGGCTTATAGTTCAAGAAGAAACTTTGTGTTGTGACAGGGAAAACATGGCAGAGCAGAGGATCCTGGTTGACATCATCATATATCAGAGGGGAGGAAGCAGCGAGAGTAGGATCCCTGAGCACCTAGTGGGTTGGACTAAAAACTTCAAGATCTGCCCCCTATGACACACCCCTTTCAGCAAGGCTCCACCTTCCAAAGCTTCCACCAGCTGAGGATAAAGTAGGAGGCTTAATCCCAAGCACATGTGACAATGGGGGACATGCTACATTCAAACCACCACAGCATACCTAGCCTTAAGGCCTATTTGAACAGACTGGGACATCATCCTCTTCCTCTTCTTCATGGAAAGAAAAGGCCCTATAATTTGGAATCTGTTTGAAGTCCCAAGCAGATTAGCACTTCCTTGGGTACTTCTTTAGATACCTTGCAGTCTTTTAAAACTTTTTAAATTTTTAACTTTGTTTGCAGCATTTAAATATATGCATTACACATAGATCTGGCTCTGATTTCTGGTGTGTCTGGGCTCTGCGCACTTTGAGGTTTGTTGTGTGTTCTTCTGATGCAGCCACAGAGAAGTGTCCTTGTATTTTACATGTACTCTTCAGTAGAGATTAATCGAACCAGGAAATCCTTCTTCCCAGTATCCTCAAATGGTCTTCTTTGGTCAAAACCCTCCTCTCCCTAAGATAGGAGAATCCTGATTCTGCTCCTCCTCTTACATCGTCTCTGATCCAGCATCTCCCAATTTCCTCTCTGTCTTGAGTCCCTGACAGATTACCCCAGTGTTAGGTACACCTGCCAGCCTGTAAGTGACATGCCAGAGGGAGTATAGTTGGCTTAATAGTGGCCCTCAAAGGTAAGCCCAAGTTTTGATCATCTGGCCCTGTGAAGTTCATGTCAATTAGAAAAGGTGCCCTTGTTCATGTCATTAAGGGTCTCAAGATGAGATCACTTTTGGTTTAGAGTGGGCCCTCAATCTAAAGACAATATTATCATCCTCAGGAGAGGGACATAGAGACTCAAGGAGGAAGGCAATGTGAAGAGAGAGAGTAAAGTGAGGCTTTCAAACCAAGCGATGCTGAGGACTGCCTACAATCAGCAGAGGTCAGGTGCATGGACTGGAACCTCCCTCAGGGCCTCCAGGACACTCTAACCTGCTAACATTTTGCTTTCTAATTTCTGTTCTCAAGAAACATAAAGAATAATTTTTTCCTGCTTTAAGATGCCCACATTGTTATAATTATTGTGACATTGTTAGAAAACTAATGAAGGAAACATCTCATGGCTAGCTGGACTTTTCTATTCACAAGTGAGGGTTCAAGAAAAAAAAATCCAGGAACATGAGCCAGGAACTGAACATTCTATGATCAATTCTGTGATGACTCATCTCACAAGTGTGTTGATTTGAAGGTATATGTCCCCCATGGCCTCATGCTTGTGATTATGCATCTAACCTGGTTCCCAGATGTTGGAGCCTTCCTTGAGAAGGTATTTTGCAGGGAGCAGACTTTGGGGTTGATTAGCCTACTGTGTGTTCAGAGCCAGCGCATTCTTCCTGCTCTCTCTCTCTCTCTCTCTCTCTCTCTCTCTCTCTCTCTCTCTCTCTCTCTCTCTCTCTCCTCTGTGGATATGTGAAATTGTGAGCTGTTTGCCATGCTTTTCTCTGTCATGTTGAAGCTTCCCTTTCAAACTGTAAGCCTGAAGTAAATCCTTTCCTCCCATAAGCTGCTTTTGGTTGAATGTTTTGTTCCAGAATTGAGTATGTAAATGTTACAATGGTTTCTCTTGACTTTATGGCCATAGCATAACAGGTACTTCATCCACAACATAAACTAAGGGAGAGAGACTTTGCTCACCTTAAAGAGTGTTTGGATTCAAGGACTTCTGAGAGTGGACAGTACCTCTAAAGTACCCAAGATTGCATTCCATTGGCTTCTAGAAATTGTTGAGGACCTGAATCAGAGAGAAATTTTCCTTAAAGGTTTTCTTATGATATTATCAGTACAATCAGGTGCCCGATTCACTGTAGTTAGGTGATATAGGCCTTCCTGTTAGGCACATTGTAGAACGGCAGGAGTCCATGAGGAATGTATGCACACAGGAGACCTACTTTGTTGGGCATGTTCCAAGTCCTTTCCTAACAACTGTTTGGTGATTCTCACAGGATTTCTTTATTGTCTCTTCCTCAGAGTCATCCTTCAGACCACTCACTGGGCTCTTCTTGAAACACTGGCATAGGCCTCTCCCTCTTTAGAACATTGCTGGCTCCCTGAAATGAAACCACAATTGTGAAATTTATGAAAGATTTTGAGAGGCTGTGATTCTAGAGTATGGATCAGATGAGGAGGGTAGGTCTGCCATGGCCAAGGTGAGCACTACTAACCCACTCAGTGCTGACCTCACTCTCTAGCCTACCACGCTGAGCCTTCACCACTGAAGTAGGGAATCCTGGGCGGATAGCACTCCACAGCTCCAAGCACTGAGTCCAGATGAGTTCTCTCCCTGTCCCAGGTATGCCTCTGGCAAACATTTGCTAAGATTGAAGATCAGCCTCATTTGGCATTGACCTCACTTCCTGACCTGCCTGCCTGCACTTCCCTGAGTAGGGACTCCAAAGGTAATCAATCAGAATAGAAGGCTCCTTGAAGTGCATTGTCCAAGCACAGTGGGTTAATGTTTGGGGTTTCTTTTTATGGAGTCCCAGAGAATGGTGTTGCTGATTACTAAGAGGTATAGTTTGAGGATTTTCTGTTTTGATTTATATAAGCTTTTGACTTATATAAGCTTTTCTCCGCTATCCATGTCCTTTCCCATGATGTGGCCGATTTTAGTCACACGTATTCCTGATTTTAAATGGGCATAAAATGGTAAGTAGTGAATTCTTAAAAGTTCACTTTAAGGACACAGTTTGCTTTATTATTTATGTATTATTCCATACTATTCCATGAGGCATCCACTAATCTCCAATCCTGGATATATCTTAGAATACATTTGTGTAGGAAGACTTAGAAGAAACACCTGGAGCATCTGCTCTGAGCTTCCCCATGGAAGAACATTAAGAGGGCAAATGGTGGTGACTTAAGGAATGACAGCAGAGAGAATAAATCAAACCAAGAAACAGTTCTCTGCTCTCAAACTCATGTGTATCCAAACAGCACAGGGGTAGGCTGCGGAGGAACACAGAGAGAGAAGGAAAGCAAAAAAACAGCCTTTATAGTGGACTGAAAATGCATTCTTTTGTCAGATTCAGGTATGTAAAGGGAAGACCCATTGGTTTGTAGATTTGAGGAATTGAACCCAGGGCCAGCCCATCTGGGTAGTGGAGGTCACCCATCTAGGTAGTGTGCTAGACTGAGGTCAGCTGGGGCCACTGCAGCTGTTACAGATGTGTCCTCAACAATTTCTAGAAGCCAGTGGAATGCAATCTTGGGTACTTTAGAGTTATTATCTACTCTCAGATGTCCTTGAATTCAAAACACTCTTTAAGGTGAGCAAAGTCTCTCTCCCTTAGTCAGTGTTGTAGTCTATGTGTCAAACATGAGTTCCATTCCTGAGTTTGGTTTATGCCAAGGCTTATTGGAATGGCATCTCATAGTTCTCTTTGTTTTTGAAGTCCTGTTCCTACCTGAAACTGTCTAAAAGAACCTAGCTTTCTCCTATTTTTCCTTCAATTTTGGCATTTCAAATGAAATGTTATTCCTAATTATAATATCAGTTGAAGGCATAATCCTAAAACTCAGTTTAATAAGGAAAACTATTTGGATGCCAATTGCACTAAAAATTCATTTTGGTTAAAACAGCATTAGTAATTCTGTGTGGTGGCTTTAGTTCCTGGAGGGGTCATGTCTGATCAGTCCAGTAACTCTGTAATTTGGCTTGACTATGAAGAGGGAAAAAAGATGGGTGACATCTTGACATTGTAATTAGACAAGAAGTTGAAATCATAAGATGTGCAAATGTTGTTCTTTAATTATCAGTTCCTTTTTCATTTAAACATAACAATGAAGAACAGTACTGGAGAAAATAGAATGAGTGCTCTATAATATCTAATTTCTTAAAAAATGAAATGTTTATATTAACTTTAATATAACTATTAATCCCATGTTTATGATATATTTTCACTTAGACTTGCCCTTACCCATAGAGAGAAAAAGTGTTTTTAAGTGGTTTCACTTCCACCAAAACACTTTTCTTTCTAACAGGTTGAATATTACCTCTAGATTGGAAATATTATATTATAATATATGAATGATAGGCCCTAGCTATATTTTATGTTTTAAGAGAAAACAATATTTTCATTTCCCAAGACAGCATATCAAACCAATTTGACATATGATAAGATATTGAAATTAGCAACATCTTGAGACAGATTGCTAGGACATTTGAAGTGAGTAAAATCACTACCAGGTTAATCCTGTTTTGCTCTTGCTGACAGAATCGGTTGATGGGTCTGTCTCTTTATTTGGAAATTCTACTATTCTCAATTCTTTTCCCAGAATTGTTCCCCTTACAGTTCCTAAGTTACATCATATATATATATATATATGATGATATATGAATATATGTGTATATATACACATATATACATATATGTATATATAACTTTCAAATCTAATATTCATTGCAAGACATTTCGAGTTATTCAAAAGTCCTCTTGCATTGATGTATGTATATAACTACCTGCTAAGTTAAACATAGAACTATGAGAACACAGGTACCCACAAGTACTCACACATATGCATGGTTGTATGCAAGACTAGTGGCAGTTGTTGATGAAATTTTTTATTGTCCCTAATGAGTTACATTATTTAGTATGTTGATGAAATTTTAAGACTTGTAAACTTAGAATACTAAATTGCCTTAAAATTAGATTCCTGAACCATATTCTCGGCAATAAGATTCACTTATCTTTTTTTTCTGAATAGAGGGAGAAATTAAATGGAGGGCTGTTAATAAGCTTTTGAACACAATGGGCTTCTAAATTAATTTTTCTTAAAATTTTAGCTTCAAGAACAAACCTTAAAACACATTATTTTTAAAGGTAAAATATATATGGCAGTGTCAGTATCAGAACTATTATACAGCCCATAATTTTCTCCCTTTCTCTGAGAAAGTCAGCAATCAGGTCAGCTCTGAGCTCCTCACCTTCTAATCTAGCAGGGGCAGCATGATTATTTTAACTGTGATCTTAGGAACCAATAATCAAAGTGACAAATCTTCACATTATCTGACCATGTTTACACATGAGTCGGACATCCCTTCTTAACACCAGGAGGCCACTGCGTGTCCTAGGCACTCTTTCTGAATCTGATTATTTTGTGTTCTCTGCAATAACCCTGATAGCACTGAACATATGTTGTAGGCAAATGCTGTCAAGAAAAAATAAAAATTATCACCATCTATCTCTGTCACCTTTAATCCACATACTTATTCAGTTACTGCATAAGGTGGTGAAAGATTAGGATTATTATACTTTTAGTATTTTCCCGTGTAATAAAAATAGTTTGATGAATTTGAAAGGACTAGAATTCAATCATAAAGATGGTGATCATTTTACTCAATTTAAATTCATAGCCTAGAACACTATGGCCAATAATTAGCTGTAGTTAATGAAACAAGGCACACGTAATTGACAAGACTCTATCAGAGAGACACACTCTGTCATTTTCAGATAGGCACAACTACGACAGAAAGGAGAAAGCTTGACATAGGCAGAAGGCAGGAAGGAAAGGGCAAAAAAATCTTTCCTTCTAGTAATACATAGTAGCTTCTATAGATTGCATGGTTTTAAAATGTGCCTGACATTTTTATTAATGTGTTTAAATACATGTTTACCTAAGCAATATGATTCTCTGGTAATTTTTGCTAATAGTTCTCCATCAGCCACATGTTTTATCATTGCATTTTACAATGTGACAAATAAAAAATTCCAGAATATCATGTTGTGCACAGTTTACTCAAGCCCAACTGCCATAGTCACCTGGGGCTGCTGACTTCTCAGTACAGCTGGTTCGTTGTAAATCAATTACAGTCATTTCCTGAGGATTATGAATCGCACTTTAAGAACATGCTCTTATGTGTCTTAATTTGACTTTGGTAAAATTCCACTGGATTACAGAAACAGTGTTGGGTTTTATTACGAGCATGAGATGAGCCTTATTAAAGGGCTAGGGTGTTTATTATTCAAGTCATGCACACACTTCATTAAAGGCTACAGCATGAATAACTCACACAGGCCCAGCACTGATTTTAAAACATCTGAAACAAACACCAATTTCAAACATACGATGAGAGGAAATATACTTCTCCAGTTCTTCAGTCATCCAGCAGAAACAAAACCAGGTGAAAAGCCATGAATATTCAAAAGATTTTTGATAATGCCAAAAAGATGATTCTATATTAATGGCACTGATTTCTTTAAAGAACTATTTTCAAACATGATGAATGATGATTAATGTCTATAATGCTAGCACTTAGGAGACTGAGGCAGGAGGATTGCCAACCCAATTAAAAGAAATATTTAAAATGTCAAGTCTGTCTTCAATATGATATGCTAAGAAAATACTGGGGTATTTCAAAAGGTGATTCAGGGGGTCAAGCTTCGTAGTAGAGTGCATGCAATAAAGCCCCAGCACCACCCAAAAATAAATTAATAAAAATTTAAAAAATCAGAGGTTATGAAGATGACATAGCACAGATAGATTTCCGCAGCCCATATTGTAGTACTTAAAGCAAATATATCAAACAGAAGCAGAAAACGGGTAGATAGCAACGAAACAAGCACATTCTTTAGTATGTAGTAAGAATATAGAAACAAACAGAATAATATGCCAGGAGACCCTTTAGATGTGACAATCCGAGAGATCTGTGACAAGCACATGGTGGAGCAAGAAAATTACAGAGTGCTTATGGTAGGCAGATATCTGCTTCCCAGTTAAGCACCAAGGTTTACTTTTGTGGTGAGTGTGATAACCACTACACTACAGAAGCCACTCCTTTCCTATTGTGTATTGTCTCTGCACAAGGAATGCCTCTAAGGATGCTAGCTAAAGCTAATAGAAACGCATCCCTTATCACACCATCTTCATCAAATGCTATTGTGGTTTGTTAGTAATTTTAATTGCACATCCGGTTCCCGTTCAAGACTGAGGCAGAGTTTCTCTCTTAGGCTTTATCAGCATGTGTTTTTCAGAATAACTCCAGAAATGGTCTATTTACTATAGGTTTAATGATTACAGTTAATGAGCAGCACCACACGCCAAGGGAATTTCACAGGTCAACATCTAAGGAATCTCTCTGACATTATTACATTTATAAACATAAAAATAAAATGCTGTGCGGACAATTAAATTTACATCCTAAACTGTGAACATAACACAGTTAGATCAAATGTTACATCTTTGAGTGATTTTAAAAGTTTTAAAAGTACAAGTTCTGTGGACATATTTATGTTCTCGTTTTGCTAGGAGCAAAACGCTGCACATGCTCTGAATGTATTTTAACCTCAACAGTGAGTAATGATCTCATGAGACTGTTGAATTTCCTTTGACCCAAGGATAATGAGCTTGAGAAACTTGAATTCATAGTGCTTCACGATCCATGGGAAGCCAAGGGTGGGAGCTGAGAAATTTCATCATGTTGGAAAGCAAAAGTCACTCATGGAAGATGCTATTCTCTAAGAATAATTTAGAGACTTTTGCTAGGTCCATTTATTCTTTGGGGTTATTAAGAAATCAATTGGTAAGTAGCCACTGTAGTACAATAAAATTTTCTTTTACAGCATTTTGCTAAATGTCAACATTTATATTAGTCTTCCCATTATGTTCTTTCTCTTCCAGTATAAAACTGTCAGGAGAATTAATCATCGCAGAGCTCAACTTCACTCTTGGACCACAAATTCAAGAAACTCATGGCACTAATTGTAGTGACAAGAAGGCTTAAATATAGAATGGTTTTGAGACTTTCAGTAACACTAAGGGGTTAAAATTCTTATGAATTGTACAGTCATGTATATTTAAGAATATGATGGTCATGTTCTAAATATAAATGGTTCATAGAATAATACAATTAAGAACAGTTTCCTTTTCACAATGAAGGTTAAGATTTTACATATGGAATTAAAGCTAAATGTGTATAAAATAGACTAGAGAAACAATACTGCATTTAATGTTGCAACAAATTCCTTGCCTTGAATTAATGACCTTTAAAAGAAGTCTACCCAAACCTGTCTTTGGTATCAAGACATGAATCTCTCTATAGCTTTTGGTTCCTCTCTCCCAAATGCACTATTTTCCCCTTCAAAATAGCATTGACTTTTATTTCTTAAATTTAGGTCTAACATATATCTTAATATTTATGGCTTTTTTATTTCCTACATTGGCTTTATAAATTGTTTATTTCTTTTCTTGTTTTTTTGCAAGTATATGTTTTTGGTGTGCATGAGTGTGTACAAGTGTCAGCATGTGTGTGCAAGTGTGGAGGCCAGAGTTTGACATAGGACGTTTTGGTCACTCTCCAGCTTATTTTACTGAAAATTGGAAAAAGTGTGTCAGAGTATAAAAGAAAAGGTAAAGCTAATTTTAAAAAGTTCAAAGTTAGTCTTCCTGACTCCCATCTACTGCAAAGCTATTGAGGCTAAATATGGGTGTCTGTTTGAACATGGCATTGTTTTCGTGTTTCATTCATATAGACAATCTCCTTGCAAGGTCTCTTTCTGTGACTGCAGCATGCTTTTTATCTGAATTAATACACCTTGCACTCTTTTCCTCAGATTTATTTTCATCTTCAAATTTCTAGTCCGTCTTCTGAGAAATGATGATGACCTTATGCAAGAAAGTTCAGTCCCTGTATGTTAGAAATCATAAAGCTTTAATTCCTAAACCAGTATTTAAAAATCTCTTTAAACTCTTGAAGACGAAAAAAAATGGCTGTTTTAAAGACAATTTTTACAGAAAGGTGTGTCACAAATGAAAGCTGCTAGAAGGTTCATCCCTGTGAGGCTCTCCTATCTAAATAATATAGTGATGGAGGAGGGAAATATGAGACAGACTGAAATGATATTAAGTACAGTTTCCACAAGAATCATTTTTATTGGAGAGATATTATCATGCGACTTGATGAAAACTTCATTGATCACCCTCTGGCACATTTTCTTCTTTATTTTCCATGAAAGGAAGAGCAAATGAGAAAAACTAAAAGGGTATTTCAGCAGAAAGCTCCAAAATACATAGGAATCCACATATTGAGAAAGCCGATGTGCCCTCTGGAGACAGGCTTTTAGAAGGGTCAGCAAGGATTGTCAGTTGCCTGGACAGAATTCTCCAGAGAAAATCCTTCCTTCATAAATACAGTGCTGAGAGGCAAGGTTTGGTTCTGCTCTACAGGCTTCAGAACGCTGAATATAACACTTATCTGTGAGCTAAGAGGCAACAGGCACAGGACTTGTAGTGTCTGAGCAGGAGGTTTTCATGGTAAAAATTGAAGCACTAGAGTCATGGCAAAATATTTAAAACAGACTGAAATAAATTTTATTATAAAATCTGTCATTATAATTACATAGACCATTAACTTTTTTTTGTTCTAACTGTCTTAATGCCTACCCTGTATCTATTGATGGAGATTAATTGAATTCATATTGCTCATCTAAGTTCATACTGTGTATAGGGTGGGTACTATGATCAGTGTAGAGGGGATGCACAGATGAGGTTAGCATTCATAGAATCAAGTCAAGTGAGGCCAGGGTTACTTGAGTAATCAAATTAAAAATGGATCAATCACACCCTCAGTTACAAAAGCACAAAGCTTGTAGGAAGAGACAACAGTAGTATCTCACAGAGACTGGAGGAAGGGGGAGTTCAAGAAGGAGTTTTCAGAGGGGATGACTCATGGTATAAGTGGATAAAGAAAGGTATTGGAAGAGGTAAGATGAGAATTAATAAACATCGTTTCACATAAGGAAAATGGCCCTGAGAGAGAAGTGAGCTTTGAAAAGACCAAGAAGTTGGCCGTGGATGGATACACGGAAAGAGCAAGGGACACAGGAAAAGACTGAAGCTTCTCAAGGTCAAGCATGCAGACCTTCAAGGGCGTCCTGGGGTACTTAACCTTGGTTGTAAAAAAGTGGCATTACTGAATGATTTTAATTCGGGGACTGTATGACTTGGTGTGTGGTTCAGAAAGATCCCTGTGGCTGCTGCAAGAACAGCCTGCTGGGGAGAAAGGATGCAGCGGAAAGTGAGATGGTTAGCAAACTTCTTCAAATCCACCTGAGAGGTGATGTGATACGATACGCAGATGAGATGTGGACCACGTGTTGGGCTGGGCTATTAGCAGTATAAATGAAACAATTCGTACATATTCAGGAAACAGAACACGAAAGTACGGGGCATTTAAAGAACATTTAAGCGTGGAAGAGCTGAGAAGAGGAAAAGTCTGTGCAGTCTGTGCGGGACCCATGTCCTTTAGTAGAAGACAGGGCAGTGCACTGAGTTTAGGTTTCTTAAGTGCCATTGTAACCATGTTACAATTTATTGCTGTCATAGGAAATTGCCGGTTCTCTAAACAAGAGCCAGAGCAGCATTGACCAAAGGAGATAAACTATACATTTAGATGTCTTTTTGTTGGGCATAACCTCACCATTTAGCCAAAGAACAGTAGAAGCTTCCCTCTAGGGCTAAGATCACCATCCAGGCTATAGGCTTTTGACTTGGTTCTCAGTACCATGAATGAATTCCCTTCCACTACATACACCACTAATGCACCTGTGGATACATCTTGCCTGGCTGGTTGATACAGCTAGCACAGCACTTTCCAGAACTATGGCAGCTTATCTGCAGGGAGAATGGCTTCTATCTCGGTGTCAGCTCGATTTATCAATGTCCTGTAATTGCCATCTGTGGGGTCTTTAGCAAGACAGTCTCGCCATCTATTTATGGTGGATAACCAAGTGCTTTGGCAATGGCCTACATTGTTTGATGGGCCTTTCTATCAATAGCTTGCTGTGGGGGAGAGGGTGACTCTTGTCCATTGGGATTTATCAGCAACAACCTATGGTTTTAGGTTAAAACTTTCTGCCTTACAGTAGGGTACTATCTCCCCCTCTTTCCCTTTTTAAGAAAGTTAGCTAATCTTTTAATTAGTTAACCAAGAAGTAGGTTTCTATGGTACTTATTCACAGGGTCTTGGTCTTCGATTTCCCTTCTTCACCCCTTTCCCCTCTTTTCCTTGTCTCTTTGCATCCCTGTACCCTCCACACTGGGAAGACCTCGTTTACCCCTGGATTCTGTCCTTCCACATTTCTGTCAAGTATCCAATTCCCCAACCTATTCCTGTTTTTCATCTCTTCAAGCCCCATTCATGCTTCTTGATCTGTATCATTGATGTTTACTACAATTTATAAACAAATGTAACTAGGGAATTCTTTTAAAGTCAACTAAAGTTTGGCTAAGATATTATGCAGAATAACTATGAAAAGAGTTCATAGTATATAAGTGAAGAGCCAGGAACTGGAAACAACTTCCAATTAGAAAATTTGTAGGCAGTGGGGAAGATTTCATGGCTTTCTAATACCTACTCAGAAAGCAAGTTCCTTCATGGTGGTGTCCTCACAGGCCAAATTTCCGAGGAAAGAGGATCCGTGCTATGTTCCAAGCACAGTAAATCCCAGTATGCAGACAATGAAAGGAAAGCAAAACACCCTTCACAAGTCTCTCCCTATTGGCCAAAGAGACACCCCTTAGTCCAATGCAAGAGACCGCTCAGCAATCCAAGAGGAACTCTATGTAACCTATCACATCATTCCCTTTTTCAGCCAATCTAAATTAGATGAATTGAGGAGTGAAATTCCAGGATTTTTTTTACTTGTTTTTGTCATCTCAGGAGGGCAGTGTTTAGATATGATCTCTCTTTTTTTTCCCTTGAGGGAAGTTATTCATGAAGGAAAGAATTAGTATTTATTTCAAATATTTATAGTTTTGTTTTAATCAGGTTAATTTGAGTTTTTCAAGATAGCATGATTTAAAAAAAACACAAAAAATCCTGTACTATATAGAATGAGAAAGAAGAAAAACAAAAATCTATATAAAAAAAAAAAGCATAGTGGTTTCCCTGAGTCACAGCATCGTTTAACGTAGCAAATTCAGTAAGTCATGATACTTTTGGTGTTAAGAATACATTACAAATGAGGTGTTCTACTTCACTGTATGTCTAGAAAAGAGAGTATAAACATTGGTTTATGATTAACATCATAAATCCCTTATCAATTGCAATCATATGTACATGGCATATAAATTAGCTTTACGCTGTTCCTGAGAAGAAAGTGGTGATAAAACAGGTAATCACTCAATATTCAGGAGCCAACAGGTAATTGATTTTCTGCTTTACCTTCTTTCGTCCTATGAGAATAATTGTCAAGAAATGACAAATGTTACCTACTATTTTTCCCTAGACAATGTAATTGTGAAACAGCCAATTAGACTTAGAGATTCAGATCAATATTTTGATAGGTCTTTAAGATGAAGCATTCTTTCGCTAGTGACCAAAATTAAGGGCTACAGGAGGAGGAAGGTTTTTAATAAGTGATTTAGTGCTGTGTCTAACTGTAATTAATGATATGTCTATAATACTGATAGGACATTAAGTGGAATTTACTAACAAATGCTGCTACGTTTTTACTCCTGGTTTGATGATTTGCTTTATATTAATCTAAATGAGACAAAATTAACTACAACTCACAGAATAGTAGCCTGTTAAATTTGGTTGAATATTTTACAACCCCTATCAAGTGACACATTTACTTTCAATGGCAATGAAATGAGACCACTTTTTGATTTTAAAATAAATAATAAATATGTTCCACCTGCTTTAAAATTTCTAATAATTTCTTAACATTCTTTCAAATGAAGGACAGAAACATAAAATATTTTAAAGTTCAGTTCTTAGTCAAGCTATCTTGTGAAATTTTAAAAAGGTAAATAAAGCCATGCATGATGGAGCATGCTTTTAATCCCACCACCTGGGAGGCCAAGGTAGGAGGATTGGCAAGAGTTTGAGGCCACCCTGAGACTAACTAGTGAATTTCAGGCCATCCTGGGCTAGAGCTAAAACTTTCCTCAGAAAAAATCAAACAAAACTGAAAAAAAAAATCCCATGGAAGGATGCTATTTATTTTCTAGGGGAACTAGCTGGTATTTTTAAAAATAATGTTAATTTACCCTGTTTCCATTGTGACTTAGACTATATCACTGTATTTGTCATTAAGCATCTTTAATTACTTTACATCTGAAAAAAAGTTTGCTTGTATTTTCTCTCATACTCTTATTAAGGGATCATAGTTAGTTTGAAAGGATCCCATTAGTAAATATAAGGAGGTAATCAAAAGAAAGAAAATTTTTCTTAGAACTTTCTTCTTGAACAGGGGCTGAGTACATAGTATTCTACCAAAAAATAAAAGCAAACCTAACACAGTGCTTTTCAAGCAATGACTTAGGAAGCAGCAAATAAATTATTGAATGTGTAAGCGCACAGAGAATGCACTGGTATCACCTCAAGGAGTGGCACATGTGGAGAAAGGTGGTTAAGGATTCGGGAGAAGCGAGTTTGGCGATTTACTATTGGTTACAAGACTAGTCAAAGTCTCCCAAATCATGAGCTGGAACAAATACTTCTAAACCACATCCCTGTGATTAAGTTTTCCAATGTTTCTAAAGTATAATAAATAAATATATGTGGGCTGGAGAGATAGTTCAGCGGTTAAGGCACTTTCCTGCAAAGCCTAACAACCCAGGTTCAATTCCCCTGAACCCATGTAAAACCAGATGTACAATGTGTCACATGCATCTGGAGTTTGTTTCAGTGGTGAGGGGCCCTGACATGACCATTCTCTCTCTCTCTCTGTCTCTCTCTCTCTCTCTCTCTCTTTCTGTCCACCTCTCTTCTCTCTCCTTACTAATAAAGAAATATTTTTAAACAATAAATAAATGTATAGTTGTGTTTGATGGGGAAGAATTGAGCAGCTTCATACAACTGTGTGGTGTACATACTTTGCTGTCTACACTTCCCCATGTAATTCCCACAGACATTACTGCCAGAGGAAGGATGAGGCTGAAAATGTCAGTACCAAGACAGGCTGTCTCTTTGGAGGCATACAATTGTACTTTTCAGTTTTTCTACTATAAAGCCCAGATGAACTTGTTTGGCTTGACAATATGTATTATTCAACAAAGATCTGAGAAGGAAGACAGACATTCTCAGGAGGGAGGGAAAATGTGTGATGTGATAAGAGAGACCTTCTAAATGGGACATCAATGTGGTCTTCCATGTAAAGCATTTGTCCTTTGGCTTCATTCTGAGTTCATTCTTTGTGCTATGCTGAGAGGTGTGTGCACTCTGCCTGGCTTATATTTACTTCTAAGAAGGAAGGAGAGTTTGTCTCAGGAGAGGGGAGATTATTGGGGAGGAACTTCAATGTTTTGATGTTGGAACCTCTAACTTTTGGCTGCAGCCATAAGGATATGAGTGTACCCTGGCTCGCAAGCATGCTGTGTTGCTGGCAAGAAGAAACAAGGTGAGATCAACTATCTTTAACAGTTTCCAGCCAATTGCTAACATCAAGAGTATGAATTTTTAAATTAATTAACAATTAATTAATTTTTGAGGCAAGATCTCACTCTAGACCAGGATGGTCTGAAATTTACTCTGTAGCTCAGGCTGACCTCACACTCAGGCAATCCTTCTACCTCAGATTAAAGGCATGAATCACCACACCCAACTGCTGAATGTTATTTTGTTTCCATTAAATGGAACAAAAGATTAGACTTATTTTTATACATTGAAATTTAGGTTTAACTTTAAGCAAAATCCCCTTATACACGGAAATAATTTCATGTGGAGACATGGAAAAGTCATGTTGTAGAAATTCCTCATGACAAACAGACAAAGCCTTTTCAGCAAGAGGAGAGTGGAGTCTCATTTATTATTTTTACGAATTTAGGAATTTACGCCAGAGTGCCAAGCATAGATGAAGCATTTGGCCCCGACCCCCTGTTACAAAGGGGTTTTGTAGGGTACAGAAATGTGTACATGGCATCACCCATGTAAATTAACAAATCAGGTAGAACACAAGAGAGCTCAAAGTTTAAAATGAGTTCCAGGGAAATGTAGATAAGCCTCTGTTCTCATCTCCTCCCCTACCTTCCTTCTTGATCAAAGTTTGTAGAATTTACAACCCAAATGGCAGGGCCAGTCAACTAAACCAAGTTAAGTCACAAGTTGCATTTGGTTTACAGTGGTTTATAGAAGTACAGGTACCCCCATAGACACAGGACATAGATATAGACATAGACCTAGACAAAGGAGTGACAGCCCGTATACTGGGTCCTCCCCTATCCTGTCCTAAGCTTGTGTTCACAGACCTCAGACAGTTGCTGTCTCTGTCCCTGTAGTCTTCCAAATTTGAGTAATATTCCTTTAGTAGTGTTTTCAGCAGTATCCTCATCTTCCATGAGAGTCCCATCCTGTGTTTCAAAGCAATGGGAGGAAAGCAAGAATAAAAGGATTTTCTATAAAGATGGTGGAGGATGATGATAAAAGTGGCTCCTCTCTCACACAGGGCTAAATTCTTTACTGCTCTCTCTCTCTCTTTCTCTCTCTCTTTTTCTCTCTCTCTCTCTCTCCACACACACACACACACACACACACACACACACACACACACACACATATATATATATATATATATATATATATATATATATATATATATATATATTATACAAAACTCAGCAGGTAACTCTTGGCCCCTAAATATTATTCAGCCTCTGGGCATTAGCCCTTAATTTTCACTTTCTCTGAGGCACTGCCCCTGGACAATGCTTGGTCAAGTCCTTTGCTTCAAGTAGTGATATTCATGGCAGGGCACTTTTGAAATAAGATGGGCTTTGAGAAGTGAGGGTGAGTCAGGCAAGCATAAGGAGAGCCCCAAGACCTAGGGCTCCTCCACTAGTCTGCCCCCCAACACCTCATTTCTTGTGTGTAATTTGTGTTGAAGAAATTTGTGGAAGAAGAACAGACGAGCAAAGGCAGCTTAGATTGGTTTGTGGCATAAGTGTCATGAAGGTCAATCTGTCCTTCAAGTCATTGAAGAGAAAAAGCCACTATTTACCATCTCGTGTATATTCATGATGGTGCAGACATGTACTTTAAATTATGGAATCTGTGCCCTCTGCGTGGGTCAGTGTAAGAATCCATCTCATTACTGTCCTTACAGAACCAATCTTCTCTCTCGCTATTTCTCCCCCCCTCTCTGTCTCTCTTTCTCTCCCTCTCCCTCTCATAACAGAAACACCAGGAACAAATCAGAGCTCTTAAGCCACATGCTTGCTTAGCTCATCTCTATCCTGTGAAATGTGTTCTATGCTTTCACTCTCTCTTAACAAGTCCACCCTTTCATTACCACTACTTTGTGTCTTATACAAATTGCTAAAGACACAACCTGGACATCATACAAGTCACCCTAAGACCCCCATCCAACAAAAGGAGGATAGAAAAATCTTTCCCATAAAAAGGAGTTCATAAATCTCTACTATCTTCAATGCATGGAGAGGAGAAGATGACTGTAGTCATAGGAATGGATGTCTGTCTCCCAATAGGATCAGGAGTTTTGTGAAAACTTGTAATTGAAAGAGGTGCACTGGGGGCAGATCCTAGGGTCCAGCCCTAAGGTGTTACTGGGGTGGATCTGGAATTCCAGCCTGAGTTATGCAGAGTAATCTGAGCTCTGTCTGGAGTTCCCTACTGTTTATTTATGTGTGTGGCACTTGTGATGGTTTTCTTTCTCTGCATAGACCTGTGAAAGAGGGCCAGCCTCCTCTTTCGCCACTATGAAACTTTCCCTGGATCTGTCAGTTTCAGATAAAGCCCTTCTTCCTCCCATAAACTGTGCCTGGTTTGGAGGTTCATCCCAGCAGCATGAGCTGTCTACAGCAATGACTCAACCTTTCCTAACATGGCTTCCTTTTGAGGGGGAGGGTGTCATGGGAGTCAGAGGAGAAGCCAAATGGAAGTGGGAAATGATTGTGTTTTGTTTTAATAAAGTCAATTCAAGTTGCACTGAGACATCTAAATTAGCATTTCTAGGAGGAACTTG
>PVHP010018224.1:0-33622 GCA_004024765.1 Zapus hudsonius | reverse complement strand
TTACAATGACAGATCTCCTGCACTGATCCATTCATGAAAGCAGAGTCTTCATGGCTTAATCCCATCTCAGATCTGTTAAAGTGGCAATCAAGAGGTACCCAGACTTTTTTGTTAAAGATAATCATTTCCTCATTGTGTGCTCCTGAGGCCCTTCTTGAAGATAATAATTCCCGTACCATGAGAGACATCACTATCAATGTCATAGACTTTTGTAAGTGGACACAATCTGTACTTCTTTGAAATGTTTTCCCCATTCAGTAGTTCATCAGTAACTTTCTCATCGCTGTGAACACATGACCAGAAGCAACTTAGGATAAGAAAGGGTTTGTTTTGGCATCTATTTCCAGAGGGTAGAGTCCATCCTGGGAAGGAAGGCATGACAGGTTGGAGCAAGAAGCTGGAATCACACTGGCAGGCAGGAAGCACTGGGTGAACAGAAAGTACAGCCAGGCTGGTCAAGTCCTGCTCCCCATGACCCACTTCCTCCAGCAAGGCTCCACCTCCTAAAGGTTCCACAGCCTTCCCAAACAGTATCACTAGTTGGGATCAAGTGCTCAACTACATGAGTCTAAGGGGGATATTTTACCTTCCAATCACAATATTCCACCCGGGCCCTCATAGTCTCAGTGGCCATCATAATGCAAAATCCATTCAGCACAACTCTAAAAGTCCCCATAGTATTTACAAGAATCAATAGTGCTTAAAAGTCCAAAGTTTCATCTGAGACTCAAGGCAGTTGCTTAACTGTAAGCCATTAAAATCAAAGCACAAGTTATATACTTCCAACATTTAGTGGCACAAAATAAACATCCCCATTACAAAATAGAAAAATAGCAAGGAAAGATTGGATCAAAGCAAGATGGAAACCCAGCAGTGCAAACACTAAATCCTATAGCTCCATGTCCAGCATCTGAGACTTATGATGAAGTCATCTGCACTCCAAAAGGCTTCAGTATCCCTGCCCATCCAGGTCAGCCTCTTATAGGCTGAATCCATTCCAAGACCATTGCCCTCTGAGCCACTAACTTTCTTGGCAGATTTCCCATGATCTTGGCATTTCCAACATACTGGGATCTCCAATGCAACTTAAGGTTCACCTTCACACCTTCATGCTGTGTCCTTTCAGGGCCTTCCTGCAGGGGTTCTAAACTTATTATAAGTTTCCTGGCTTCCACAGCTCTCTGGAATGATGGTGCAATAAAGGACCAATACAAAATCAATAACCATCACATAAACATCAAACATCTGCAATTCAAGTCTGACATCCATAACCAGTGACAACAGTGCCTGAAGTTTCTAATTCCACCCCTTCAGTTAGACTGAGTAACCCAGTAAAAACTTTTTATCCTGAGCCAATAATTCTCCATGGTAGCCATTGTATAGTCCTTATATATCCAAAACATCTTTAGGTCTACATTGCAAACAGCAGTCCATCTTCACAGCTTCATACATACCATAGCCTCCAAACAGTAATGTATCTCTACTTCACATTGTCACATCTCAGCAGTAACTGGAAACAGTTTATCTTCATACAATTGCTTTACTGGGCCTCTACTTAAAGACCTCACTCTGCTTTATACTGCCACTCATGCAGCTCTTGGAACCGTGTGTACTTCATGACCTGCCCTCGACAACACACTTCCAACAGTGTTCCGATTCCCAAATCGCCACAGCTGAGTATCAAGCATTCAAAACACATAAGTTTATGGGGGGACACCTGAGTCAAACCACGACAATATGGTCTGTGAATTATTTAGATATGAGCATTTTCAAATTCTTGTTATTATTCTCCTCTTTCTCTTCTTTTTATTTGACATTTGAACAGCTCCAGTTGACCAATTTGCAAGGTGCACATAAAGACAATTAATGAATGCTAGTTTCTATAATAACCCACTCAAATCAGAAGCTTAGAGCTATAAAAATTTATTTCATGCTCATGTAAAATTTAATAAAGTGTGATTAACTCCATTCCCTTGACCAATGATCAACTCAGGAACATATAATCTGTTCACTAAGTAATTATTCCTTCTGGAGCATGCAACAATGGAAGGAGAAGAAAGAGAGCTAGGGAATCATATAGGTGGTTTCATTTCAACCTAAGAGTGGCACACAATCTCAGAATCTCAGCCTCTCTCTCTCTCTCTCTGTCTTTCTCTCTCTCTCTGTCTCTCTCTTTCTCTCTCTTCTCTCCAGCATAGCTGATATGAGAATACCAGTAACAAATTCTTATAATGACTTCTGCTCCATCAGACACTGTATTAAGTGCTTATGTCAATTAATTTTCATAAAACTATGAAGCAAGCATCAATTATATTCTCATTCTACAGATGAGGAAATTAAACAAGTAACTTGCTTAAAGTCACACATCAAAGTAGCAGCCTGAGACTCTTATTTGAGTCCATCTGGCTGTACAATCTGTGCATTAGCTTCAACATTGTTTCCACCTCATGTTTGGAAACATAAGACCAGAATCAGTGGGAACACAATCTCGCAGGACAAGAGCTTCATTCTTTTTTGATCTTCCTGTCTTAGTGGTTCCAAGCTGGTTCTCTGCTCTGCAGCCTATAGCTTCACAATCTGCTCCCCTTGGTACTTTTACCACACAGACGCAAAGGGAAGATACATAGGGTCTAACTTCACGCTATACAACAAAAAACAGTTGCTCTTACCTGTCTCAAAACCTGCATCATCTTCCAACCTTATTATAGACTGGCCCTAACATGTAACATGGCTATAAAACAAACTGTTACACTGAGTATTGGCTATATTTGGTGATACTTGATATATTGCCATGTGCTGTCTCTAATTATTCACATGTACTGTCATGGTTTGATACAGGTGTCCCCCACAAACAATTGAATGTGTTCTGATAGATCGATCCTCAGCTGATGGCAGTTTGGGTTTTACAACCTAGATGGAGCTTGGGGGCAGGCTTATGGGGGTTATAAACCAGCTCCCCCTTGCCAGTATTTGGCACACCTTCCTGCTGCTGTTTGCAGTGCTATGGCAGAGGTGATGTCCAGCCCTCTGCTCATGCCATCGTTTTCCCTGCCAGGATGGAGTCTCCCCTCGAGTCTGTAAACCAAATAAACCCATTCCTCCTCAAGCCGCCTTTGCTTGGGTTCTTTCTCTGCAGCAACAAGAAAGCTGACTGCAACATGTACCAATTTTACTTGGGAAGAAACTCATGAGTTTTCTTATTACCAAGGGCAATACAGACCAGCAGAAGTATCTGAGAAGTTCAAGTTGATTTGAGAGTACAGCCTAACAAAAGTCACTGTGTTGTCACCTCTGCTTCTCAGTCACACCTCTGTAAACCAGGAGCTGTGCCTAGAAGAGATACATAAGCTTATTCGGACCTATGGTTCTACATATTTCTGGGTAATGGTCTTCAAAGGTACACTGTTTAAAAACCTTACATTTTTTTCCTGCAAAGCCAAAGTCACTGAATAGGAACAGATTGAGTGTGGTCACATAGTCACAGGCTAATCTTTCCAAATACATGTGACCATAATTGAGTTTCCCTTTAAAAAGATGCATTTTAAAGTTAACAAAAAAAGAAAGAAAAACCATTATCACAGAATGACTAATCATGCAGCCAAGAATTGTAAAGTGAATCTGGTCCAAGTCATTAATTAGCTGACATGTTTTGAAGAGAAACTTCCTTATGCATATAGCTAGTCATTTATTCCAATCAACTAAATATTGTCTGCATGGTCCACTGAGAAGTTTCAGAAACATTTATTAAGAAATTGAGTTGATTAAATTTCTTGGAGAATTTTCACAATTAAGGATTTTTTAAATATTTTATTTATTCATTTTCAAGCAGAGAGAGAGAGAGACATAGAGAGAGAGAGCACCAGGGCCACCACCTTGTGGGTCTGGCTTATGTGGGTCCTGGGGAATTGAACCCATGGCCTTAGGCACTGGAGGCAAGTGCCTTAACCGCTGAACCATCTCTCCAGCCAAGGATTTTTAAAATAAAAAGTCCTTAAGGAGTTGGACGGGCTCTACAGTCACACACTGTGTTTGATTGTCTTTGGATCAGTCAGCTTCCTTCTAATGGGGTAAAGCAATGCCATTTGAGGTTGGAGACTAACTCCACATGTTTCATGCATCAGTTGCTCTACAGCATGGGGATAAAACATACAAGAGACACTTTATTTCAAAAATCAACCCTAATACCCATCTACAATTTATTGTAAACCAAAGGACTGCCTCATTTCCTCGTGTGTCAAATAGGCCGTTACTTTGACCTTCAAACTTAGGTGGTCTTACAATAGGACTGTCACTTCAACCTTATTATGCAACTCAATGCTACCAGAAGAAAAAGGCAAGAGGAAGTGTACTAATAGGACCTGCACCCATTGATCACTTACCACATAGCTCAAAGCAATCTCAAACATGAGACTACAGGAAGATTTTAAATTACACTGATGGTGAATGTCATGAATATTCAAGATTGAATACTAGCTGAAGGTCAGAGAAACCTTTGGATGCCAACCAAGTTAGGACAGAATTTAGACCATATTATACCTACCAAAGACAAAACCCTCGAGTGATGTCAGGTGATACATTTTTAAAGCACAATCTTTAAGTCCCAGTAAACAGTTGAATTTTGTCCCTTTCAAACAAATGTCTTTAACCACTGAGCAATCTTTCCAGCCCTAAATTTTTTCCCTTCAAATGAGCTTTTGTGACATACCCAAACCTTCAAGATTATTGTCATCTGAACTTACACTGATTTCAAAGGCAGGAACATACACCCATTCAGAAATGTGCATACCAATACACAGGAAGCTTCTACTTTTTGCTGAGTCCTTCAAACACTTAACACTTCGAAAGAAAGATCATCATCAATAAAGAAAAGCTGTCTTTCCTTTTGAAGGAATTATGATATCAAAGGGAAGGATCTACTTAGACAATAAGATATCTTTACCTGCCTTTCATTCTTGTCATGCTTTAATATCCTTCTCAAATGAGAAATGAATAACTTTAGGACTGGGTTAATTGGTAGAGTGATTAGCATAAGGCTCTCATTGTATGTAGACTGTCTTCCCTGGCATTCACTGAGGCTTCCTAAATTCATGTAATGATGAAGCTCTCATCAAAGCTCCTAGTCTTTGCTTCTGACACCCATAAAGATTCTACCTTCTTCTCACTTTGACCTTTGCTTGATCCCAAGTATGAATGAGGTCATTATCAAAGCCACAGATGTGGACAAACCAGCACAGGGACTTGGAAGCTCTACAAACTCAACAAGTTCTCTGTCTCTCGTGTAAAAATGAAACACAACAAAATGCTACACATTCATTGCACCAATGTATCCTAAGTGGAGCCATCATTTCTCTGACCTAACATGTCCAGTTTTCTTATGGATCAAAAAGTCTGTAACAGAAATGCTTACAGATTATTTATTAGTATAGAGAGCCAAAACCACCAGCTATATATCAAGTCTTAAAGATCACTCTACCAACAGTCCTTGAGTAACATATCCTTGATTTCCACAAAGTCATAGTCAAAAGCAAGGCAAGCCGGGCGTGGTGGCGCATACCTTTAACCCAATACTCATGAAGCCAAGGTAGGAGGAGTGTTGTGAGTTTGAGGCCAGCCTGGGATGATGAGACTACATAGTGAATTCCAGGTCAATCTGAGCTATGTCATATATATATATATATATATATATATATATATATATATATATATATATATATATATATATATATATATTAAGGCAGCCTGTCCTGGGCATTGGTCCTGCTAAACGCTGAGACACACTCCTGAACCAAAGGCCTCAATGTGTGTATGTGGGGGGAGGGGGTATGGCTTACATTGCAGCTACCAGATCACCTTGAAATTCTGAGCATGTGCTTTCCTCCTCCCAACAGGGAAGGGTGATGTGATTGTATGTCAGCTGATATTTGCCTCCACTTACCTTCCATTGACCCTTTTCCTTCCATCCTTTCTCCTTCCACTCACTCACCTCACACTCTCCTTCCACTGACTTTTCACATCTGTTCCTTCTATTCAATTTCCTCTCACTCTTCTTCCACTCTGCTTCTCCTCTGTCTCTGTCGTAGTCAGTTCCACGGTGTTGGGATGAATATCCAAACCAGACACAGTTTATAGGAAGAAAGGATTTATTTCAAGCTTACAGATCCAGGGCAAGTTCCATTAAATGTCAGAAGCAGCTGGCTCCCATACATAAGTCCAAGCAGAGAGACACCATCAAACAGCCAGCACCACAAGCAAGCAGAGCCAGGAGCAAAGCATAGGGACCTAGGCAGAACTCAGACTACTTTGGTAGTTCACACCTTAGGGCTGGACCCCAAGATCTATACCCCTCCCCCCTTGCCCTGTGACACCTCGTTCAGCCAGGCAGTTGGAAATCCAAGTTAAAAACTTTAATAAATCATCTGAGTCTATATACATTCAAACTACCAGTCTCTTTCCAGTCACTCAGTCCACTTGAACTTGAAGTCTCCACCCACGGCGCCATCTAAACAGTTCCTGCTAGGAGTCCCAACAGACTCCAAAGAGCTCACCCAATGGACTCTCTTCAGACCTCATCTTACCTAAAGGTTCTGTAACAGATGCCAGCCTCCCCTTTGTTTGCTTTCTCCTTTCGCTAATTGCTCTGTTCTCATTGTCTTTTCTCACTGATTTTTTTCTTCTCATTCCTCTTTGATGGGTCTTCCTTTTTTATGGGACATTTAAATATTTGAGTACTCTGGGTTAAACATAAGCCTTACAAAAAAAGTCTTACTTTGACTCTTCCCTAGGGCTTTCACCATGATCTCAGTGAGTCACCTGTGCGTATATTTAGGACAGACCTTCCCTGTCAGCTCTGCACTCACTCATTTTGATGCTTCTTTCCTTGGCCTCTTGAAAGTCAATCCATTCAAAATATAATCATTTACCTTACAAATTATTTATTTTCTACATTTTAAACTTATTTTTTTGTTTTTATTTTTTTATATCCTTAAATTTAATCGTAGTTTATTTTTCAGCAGAGTCTTGCTATGTGGCCAAGATTGGCCTTCAACTCCTTAGGTATCCTAACCTGGTTTTGATTTGTGATCTCTCTGCCTTAGCCTCCTGGGTTCTATGATTGCAGGCTTGCATCACCACACCCACCTCTGGCTTTAATTTGGTGTTTGCTCTAAGGAAACTGTACCACAATCGATCAGGGAATGTCCTCACGGGTCTGGGTGTCATCTACATTTCCTTCCTTCCACATCAATCACCAGACACGTCAACTTTCTTAAGCAACCCCTGACTTTCCCATTTCTCCTCATATCTGCTTCCTTAAAAGGTCTCCTGCCACTCTCTCCTCTTCTGCGTTTATCACCCACATCTTCTCCCCTCACAGTAGCTACAGTGACTCTTTAGACACCCAAACCTTTTCTGTGGCTTCCAGGACTCCTGGCGTAAAGCAAACCATAACATTGACTGCTTCCCACACTTGTCTTTCTCCCAACCTCTGCTCTCCACTCGGCAGAATAACCAGGGTCTTTGGTCCTCCAAAGTGTGCCATCTTTCCCTCCTGTTGGGATTTGAATGTAAAATGCTCCTCATGGATTTGTGTGTTTGATCACCTTGTCCCCACTGGTGGGGCTGCAGGGGAAGTTGTAGAACCTTAAGGAGACAAAGCCTTGCTATAGAAAATGGGTCACTGGGAATGGGCCTTAAGGTGGTTTTATAGCCCTCTTGCTTCCTGTTTATCTTCTGCTTCCTGACTATGGATTGCATGTGACTGGCTGGCCTCCTGCAGCCATGCCTTCTCCATCATGATGGAATTTTCCCATATAACTATGCAATGAAGCCTTCCTCCCTTAAGCTGGTCAGTTATTTGGTCACAGTAATGAGAAAAAGAACAAAATTGTCTTACATGTTAAAAGTTCTCCCAGGCAAGAAAATTCAGCTCACCTACATTCCCAACAACTAGAGACGATGTAGGTAGCACAGGCTCTCCCCAAGAGCATTCATAGAATGCAGCAACAAGCAAGCTTTGCTAGGCTCTCCTTGAGATGTGGAAGCATGGCCTCCCAGGCTGGGGGACTGGCGAGTTACCATTTAAGCCCCTGAGAAAATTAAGGACCTTCAGTAAACCAATTGACCTTGAAATTTTCCCTACAGGGAGCAGGTACTATTTCAAGCTCTGCAACATCTGACTGCTAATGTACAGCAACAGCAGGTGCACTGAAAGTATGCCGTGATGCATGATATGAGCCCCTAATTAATCAAACTACTCCCTGCCCTGTCCACATCAATGGATTTTCTCTAATGTATTTCAGAGCCACGTGGGAGAAGAGGTTTCTGCTGTGAATACAGTTCTAGGATTTTATTTGAAGGCATTTTTAGGCTATTGATCCCTAAAGACTATTCAAGGCACATCAGTCATTTCTTCTTTGTGTGTGTGTGTGTGTGTGTGTGTGTGTGTGTGTGTGTGTGTGTGTGTGGCCAAGCCTGCAACCCTTCAAGCATATCCTTAGCTCAAGGTTGTGCCTAAATGTGGAGACTTCTCCTGGTTGGTTTGCCTAGTGAGACTCTTGATCAAGGAAGAAGAGCACAGAACATAGGAAAGAGCAGGCAGAGTTTATCAGAACTGAGCAGATATACTAGGAAACAAAGGAAAATCAGGTGTGAATTTTAAAGAGGAGGAAACAGTAGAACAAGAGATGAGAAGGCTCACAACCAAGTCCTTCCACCACACTGGGCAAAAACTCCTTTTGGATGCTCACAGGTCCTACAGTAAAATCATAAGCCAAGTTGAGGTCTTCAGGAGAGAAAACTCTCTGAATGAGAAGAGGAAAATGAACTATCATCCAAAGATGCTGAATAACATACTGGACTGGGACCCAGGTGCCCTGGTTTCCAGTTCTGACACTACCAAGTGAACCAGTTAGGGGCTTACTCAAAATGGTGTGGTTCCATAGTTGCCACCACACTTCAAGGTCAAGGTACTCAGTGAGCTCAGTGCCCAGTGATGCTTTGTTAAAGCAAGTAGACTTAGAACTCCCTGTCACAAGACTATTCTCAGGCCACAGGAACTTTGGAAGACGGAGAATCGCCCTGCCATGTGCACTACTCTGAAGGGTTGTCAGAAGTAACAGCTTCTAAGGTGAAATGGCAGAAGGTCCTGGCAGGAGAACGGCATTTTCACAAATTCCCTAAGAATCATTCTAATGTTTCCATACAAAATTCCACTTGATCATCTCAATGGATCGTAACTTCCAGAACTCTGTGGCAGGCCCATTTGTCGTTCTGAAATCTACTGCTGTGTTTGTGCTAAGGCCATGTCTTTCAGAGGTGCTCCCAACACAGGACCAAACCTGACATGGATACCGAAGCAGGCTGGCTTCTGGGAGACAAAGTCCTCCTCTGATGGGTCCTAGCAGCCTTGCTGGCCTTCCTAAGACTGCACAGCTGTGCTGAGTGCTTTCACCTAAACTTCATGGGAGCCAGACCTGCATTTCAAACTGATGGCTCTCCTCTCACCTCCTCCACAGGCCTCTCATACAACTCAGTCCATCTTAGTACCTGCTTCAGTATGCTTTACAGCATACTGGCCACCTCATAACTAGTAGAATGAATGAATTCACTCATCTCATTCACTTAGAGCCAGATCAGTCTCGGAGACAGCTTCTTGAAAGATATTTTCCCAACTGAATGCAAGTAGAGATTTGGGTCTAGCAGTGACAGTGGGAAGTTCCCCAAAACACTGTTAGCGTGGTCACAAATGCTCTGTTTATCAGTACACCTTCTGCACTTAGTCCTGGGGCACATGGCGTTCAAATAAGAGAAGAACCGATAGAGTTATTTAGATAACTAAAAAAATAAGACTTTCTGGAGCTAGGGATCAGAGGTTAAAGACACTTGCTTACAAAGCCTGATGGCCTGGGTTCAAATCCCCATTATCCAAGTAAAGCCGGATACACAAAGAGGTACAGGCATTGGGAATTCATATGCAGCAGCAGAATGCCCATTCTCTCTCTCTCTCTCTCTCTCTCTCTCTCTCTCTCTCTCTCTCTCTCTCTCTCTCTCTCTCTCAATCTCCTCTCTCTCCCTCTCTTCTCTCTCGATCTCTCTCTCCTTTTATCAAATGGATAAGTAAAAATATTTTTAAGTATTTTATTTATTTATTTGAGAGAGAGAGAAAGAAGCAGACAGAGAGAATGGGCATGCTGGGGCTCCAGACACATGTGCCACCTTGTGCATCTGGCTTTATGTGGGTACTGAGGAATTGAACTCCAATCCTTTGACTTGGAAGTCAAGCGCCTTAACCACTAAACCATCTCTCTAGCCCCATAAATATTTTTAATAATTTCTGATTATATAAATTTCTTATTTTCAAGAATATATGGAATTTGGGCTCTGGATTATATGTCATGTGGTATTTTTTAACAAGGAATGCAAGGCATTGTGGGAAATGCACTGTTGGTTGCTTTAGAATGATAAGCTGAGCAATCCAAAACTAATCCTTCTTACAAATCAAAACAACAGTACTTTTTGGCTCATGAAAGCACACTGCGCTTCTGATGCTAAGAGAGCATAAAACTATCAACTATGAGGAATGATGGTAAGGTCTCCATATTCTCAGTGTTGATGGTGCTTGGTCACATCTAATCTTCATGTTAAAGCCATAAATGCATAGACTGTCAACAACTTTGCACTGTCTGGCCACTGGGATAAAAGTATTTTGAAATTATACAATAATGAGCTAGACATAGAACACAGCTAATTGTCTGTTATGGATTACTGTTATTGGCAATGCCGTTTTTTGATTTAAATTTTTGTAAAACATAAGATGTGCAATTAAACATGGACAAGCAGATGTGCTGATCAAAGTCTCCCCCCTCAGTGCCTTTTTTGGGAAGAAACCATTGCTAACAACTTCTAGAGATATCATATAACTTTCAATAATGTGAAAAGTTTCTCTGTACTTGGGCCATCCCTACAGACACAAAGATGGATACTTTGTTCACAAATACAAATATGTACATTTGTAAACACATATTAAACACAGATGAGTCAACAGTTACTTAACAGATGAAAAAATAACAGAAAAACAAGTTTATCCTAGCCAACAAACATAAAAAAATGATGATAATAAAGTTTATGGGATTCCTAACACATAGACATAGATAAGGATTAATAACTGAAAGAATTATTCTGGTTGTATTTTGTTTGCAAAAAGTGGAGACACCTTATGGAAATAAAAGTAGCTCTGTAGTGACTTGGATTCCATATGTCACTGTGATACGTGTAGAAAATATAAACACAAAACAGCTGTACGTTTTCAGCTGTGTTTCTCCTGCTCCATTACTCTGCAGGGGCAATTTGAGAAGGCACTGATGATGATAAACACCACAGTTTAGAAGATGTTAAACCAACCTTATCAGAGTTCACATAGAGAAGCAAATTAGGCAAACTGAAGCACTTTGACCTAATGAAGTTGATTTGAGACATCCAGATCAATTAAGCTTCAAGTACTTGCTTGAGTTCCTGTTCTTTATAGCAACAAGAAAGTGCTCCTTAGCTGACAGGGCCTAGGAGTACTAATTGAGAAGGTTTGACAGAACCTCAGTGCATTGTGCAATACATGTTTCTGTTTGCATGCAAATACGATACTGTTTGTGCATAGCAAGATGGTGAAGGGAAATCAGGTCACCAGTGCGCATGTGCCCTCCTTACTAAGGTTCTCTGGGTTCTCCTATCCCAAAGACCTTGCATCCTGAGAAGGTGGCCAGTCTTCCAGGTGAAGGGGACCACTTAAGAACACAGGCACTAGTGAGAGAGTGAGGCTTCCACGGAGAGGTGGGAAGTCTGAAGTCAGCAGACTGGGAGAACCTAGTCCCGGATCCATCAGGAGCTAGCTGTGTTTCTAATCTCTGAGCCTATCTTTTGGATCTTAAAACCCTAAAGGCCTGTGTGTTAAAGGCTTTGTTCCCCAGGGTGGTGCTATTGAGAGATGGTGAGACCTTTAGAAGGCAAGTCTTTGGAGGGGGGCCTTGAAAGGGATTCTGGGACTGTGTCCCCTTATTCTTCCTTGTGTGCACTGGCTATGAGGTGAACCACCAGGCCCAAATCAATGGGGTTGACCAACCATAGACTTAACCCCACAAAATTTTGAGGGGAAAAAAAACACCCTTTCCTCTTTATAAGTTATTTTCTCAGTTATTGTGATCGGGAGCTGACAAGCACAGTGTCCTGTAAAGTGACAGATCTAGACTGGGTCTTTGTATTTCTTTTAATTTCTCAAGGTCTCCATTTAGATCCAGGTCTTGCTCCCTGCTGCAGTGAGGTCATAAATGTGGGTGCGTATGTGCTCTGTGCATGCACGCAAATGCAGCAAATTCACGTGGAAATATTGAGCATAAGTAGGAAGATCTAGGAAGCAACTCCAAGTCTGTCTTCCATCTGAATTAGGATGGAGAACGACATCCTAAGGCTTTGGCACCCGTTGGTTGTGTGCCCAAAGCTATTCTAAAACTGGAGCTGCTGGTGCTATTTGACGTGTGGTGGTGGGTGAGGACTTCTCTCCAGACATACCTATAAGAAACCTGGTCTTGGAAGGCAGCATTACAAGTTAGTTTTCTCACCACAGGCAGACTGGAGCTGAAGGTGTCATGTAGTGCCTTCCTACTTCCTATCTTCTGTGTGCTAGACCCCAAAGCCCCTCATCTGACTCAGAACTTTCCAGAAATACATGGAAATCCAGATAAATGATCTCTGAACATTTTTAACACATATATTCCCTGCTCCTGGATACTTATTTAGCAATAAATATGTGTGTCTTTGTGGAATATTAGTCATTTATATTTTAAATTTAAGGTTGAAGTTAAAATCATCTAGGTTTATAAAAGAATAGAAATTAAAGCTTTGGTTTTCCTGCCATACTCAAGTTTCACCTTCTGTTCTCCTTGGACTCACATGTGACATTTCACTTATATTTAGACTTTGCTATCAGACTGATTTAGGATTGAACCTTACCTCTGCCATTTACCACCAGTGAGGTAGGTAGCTGTGACGGTTAGGTTTTGTTGTCAACTTGATCTTTTTAATTATCTTGGGTGGGTCTCTGAGGATGTTTACAGGAAGACAGCCTCTCAGCAAGGGGCAGGATGTAAAAAGGCTCAAAGACTTCCTTTCCTGTGGGGGCAGTGCAGAAAGGAAATTCCAGAGACTCAGGAAACCATTATGGTTGGGGAAGGATTGTAAGACCCCTAACCCTAAACCTATATAAAGGGGAAGAGATTCTCTCCTTTGCCCTCTTGCTTGTTTGCTGCTCTGTGTGTGTGGTGTAGGTTGATGGGTTTTTTCTCTCTTCTTGAACCTGTGAATGGAACTTCCCCTCAATCTGTAGTTTTAATAAATACCTTCCTCCCCCAAACTGTGCCTGGTTTAAAGATTCATCCCAGCGGTATGTGGCTGACTGCGAGAGTAGCTAAGCTTGGATTCCTTATCTATTGAATACTAATGTTTCTTTATGGTATTGTCAAAAGTATTTTCATCATATAGACATTTTCCTTGTTCCTTTTCAAATTTTTTACTCTCACACTTATTCACTTGTGCATTAAATTATTCATTATTTATTCTACAAGTATTTATGAAGTACCAATGATAATTTTAGTAAACTGCTTAGAAAATAGGTTTGCAAGAGGTGGATAGAATATAATGAGGTGAGAATGTAGGAAAAAAATTGTAGGTGGCATTGTTTTAAAGATGTTTATTTATTTGAAGAGAGAGAGAATATAAATATGGGTAAACCAGGGCCTCTTGCCACTGCAAACAAACTCCAGATACATGATCCTAGCTTTATGTTGGGATTGGGGATCAAACCCAGTCAGCAGGCTTTGCAAGCAAGTGCCTTTAACCTCTGAATCATTTCCCAGCACCAACATTTTAAAATATCCTTTCTATAAATGGAAGCAAAAACATGAAGATTGAAAGGAGTTAGAGTTTAGAAAATTCTGTCTTGCTTTGTTTTCTAGATGTGAGATGATATAGAAATGCCTGTATATCAAGCCGGGCGTGGTGGCACACGCCTTTAATCCCAGCACTCGGGAGGCAGAGGTAGGAGGATCGCCTTGAGTTCAAGGCCACCCTGAGACTACATAGTGAAATCCAGGTCAGCCTGGACTAGAGCGAGACCCTACCTTGAAAAACCAAAAAAAAAAAAAGAAATGCCTGTATATTAGTTACCTTTCCATTGCTGAGATAAAATACACGACCAGAAGCGACCTTATGAGAGTAAGGGTTTACTTTCAGCTTGTTTTTTTTTTTTTTTGTGGTGGGGGTTCAAGATAGGGTCTCAATCTAAGCCCAGGAATTCCACTGACCTGGAATTCACTATGTAGTCTCAGGGTGGCCTCCAGCTCACTGCGATTCTCCTACCTCTGCCTCCCAAGTGCTGGGATTAAAGGCGTGTGCCACCACGTGTGGTGAGTCCATCATGGCAGGGACAGACAGCTGGCATCACATCTTCTCATTAGCCAGGAAGCAGAAAGGGCAAGAACACCAAGTGGGGCTTTACTGTAACACCTTAAGTCTCACTCCCAATGACACACTTCTGCCAGCAAGGCTCCACCTCCTAAAGATTCTACAAACATCCCCAACAGTGCCACCAACCGGAGATCAACATTCAGACACATGATTTTGTGAGGGATATTGCCCATCCAAACTACCACATATGATGGTGGGAAAAACTCAATTAAAAAAATCATCATTTCAAGGTAAGTTGTTAAACTGATCCTCAGATGAGTGATAATGTCATATTTTATATTAGAATATTATACTGATAGTATTTGATGATACCATTTCCAGGAATCCAAAAAGAAATATTAATATCATGCCATTTCCTGGGGTGGGAAGTTGGCCTAGTAGTTAAAGGTGCTTATTTTCAAAGCCTGCTGGTCCAGGTTAATTCTCAAGTCTCCCAAATAAACAAGATACAAAAAAAAATGGTGCAAGCATGTAGTGTTTATTTGCAGTGGTAAGAGGCTCTCGTGCATTCAGAGAGAGAGAGAGAAAGAAAGAAGAAAGAAAGGAAGAAAGAGAGAGAGAGAGACCCTGCAAGGTCAGTTGTTTATTGCCCTCCAATTTTCTAAGTGTCTTAGGTGAGCAGCCAAAATCAATAACAAGTAAAAATTAAACCATCATTCTACTAATGGCTACTGTAGTGCCTAAAACCCTTAGTCACAACTCTAATAATGGCTGACTAAAATTCTACAGCTTGTATTACTTTCCAAATCCTGTATCCCTTTAATGGTATCTTATCCTCTCTGAAAAACAATAGGAAGAGAGCTAATTGTTGAGTGATGGATCTTGCATTCACTAAAGAGTGCAGGAAAGAGCTAGAGGGCAGCTGCCATGCTTGTGCTCCTCTCCAACTAGCTGTTGGTACCCATTCAAGTCCTTGAATTTCAATAACTCTCCTTTAAAACTCCTTCTTGGATAAATCAGCAAGACAGACACCAAAGACTTCCAACACAACTCAAAGTAGAAGCACAGAGACTCTTAAGGTCACAACAACAATAAAACAGACTTAAAACTCACCCACCATGACTCAGGGAACTGAGCAGAAGAGGGGGAGAAAAGAATGTGAAAACCATGGTGGGGGAGAATATCCAGAGACATGGCCCCCCTCAGCAACAACACATAAAAGGGGGTCACCTGGCTGCCTCCTGTGCTATCCATAATCCCTTGCCACATTGATTTACTTATTCAGTGTATCTAATTTTGGACAATAAGGATTCAAGCATGAATGAATGAATGAATGAATGAATGAATGAACTCCTTCTTACTAAGGGGCAGATAGCTTGGCTGGAAGCAGAGTTGGCCATACAACAGCAAGCTCTCTTCTCTTCACCTGAGTTCATGGATGGGAGATGATTGTACTATTTATTCTCTATGGATCACGCATTTGCTTTTTTAACCAGAAACAGAAAGGCAATGTTCTAGTCCAAAGGCTGGGGCTTCATAGTGAAAATTTCAACATCCAGGCACAGAGCTTGAAGAAAGTTTTGGATTAATGTTCCCAACCACCCCAAGCCCACTGTCCTTAGTAGTAAAGTTCAGCCTCCTTTGAGGGAATTTGTGCATGTGTCACACACAGCCTCTTCACGATTAAAAACCTCTGAGACATTGAGTACAATGTTTTTGCCCTTCTTTAAAATGCTCAAATGAACACTTTTAAAAAAAACTAACCTATAACTATCAAATGACTTGATTTTTATTTCAAGGAAAGAATAATTACACCAGAATCCAGTAACCCTGGGTAACTCAAAGGGAATTTCATAATTCAGAATTAATTAGACAATAAGAGAGAACAAGAGACATATTTTGGTGTATTAATTCATGGCAAGTTCAAACTCGTTCCATCTCTGTGTCCCAGGTGTGAATAATTATGCCATTAATCAAGGCAAGAGGAGAGTTGTGACTGCAACATATTTCTAAAGCCAATGAAGAAAAATGTCACTTCTTTCCTTCATCTAATGTTCTGAATAGAGCTACATCATGATAATAGTTTATTTATAGACTATAAATTCCCTAGGGCTTAATAAACTACAAGATAAGCAAAATGCTATGTTAGAGAAAAATAGAACCTTACTAGCTAATTCTGAAGCAAAGCATAGGACAAAGAGTGACCAATAAGAGAAGCTGAAATGTGAAGGTGAGCTTGGAAAGGGGCCAAAGGAAGAGGCAATGGTGTGCTGTTTTCATTTCCTCTCCCCTTCCGTCATACACAGTTCCTACTGTGACTCAGAGGGTGGCTATCTGGGAAAGAAATGAGTCACACTCTGAACATGACCCTGAAATCCACACACCCTTTGCTGTAAAGGCAAAAAAAAAGGATGTCCTGCCCCCTTTCCTACTTGTGTGTGCCCTCCCAATTAATAATGGACATGTTGTGTACTGGACAAGCGTACAATGTCCCCCATAACTCGTGTGTTTGGGATTAAGCCTCATACTTGGACCCCAGGGACTTCCTGAAGGAGATGTGTCACTGGGGATGGACATTGGGAATTTCTGTCCCCTTTTCCAGTATAGCTAAGAGCTCACTCCTGCTGCTTCCTCCCAGCTGATGTGACAGTCATATTCTCTGCCTTGATAAAATTTCCCCTTGGCCCTGTGAGCATAATAAACCCTTTCCATAAGCTGATTCTAGTTAGGTGTTTTTTCCTAGCAATGAGAAGGTAACTGCCACGTGTTGTGTCTACTGCACTTAATTGCACATAGGTGGTTCATTGGGCAGAGCACTAGTGGATCAGTGTGGCTCCCATTTACACTTCCTTAGGATGGGGTCAGTAATATACAGGACGGCTTGTGTATGGTTTCTCCAGCTTCAAAATGTCAAAAAAAACATGTGGAAAGACACAGAAGGCAATGCTACCAGAACCCCTTCCACACATCTCCTAAAACCAGAAGACACATAGCCAAGGCCCTGGATGCCAGAAGTCCCAGAAACTATTTCTGCCCGTGAAGCAGGTGCATGATCCTAGAGACACAAAGAGGTAGAACTGGGAGATGGGCCAAGATCTTCCCCACAGTGGCCTGGAACATGGCAGTGTCCAGGGCAGGACAGTTCAGCCAGTGCTGTCCTGGACATCAGGGTCTTCCCAGTCCCTTGTTCTGTGGTGCTGGGGGTTGGGGGTGGAGAAAAGAAGAGAAAACAGATTTGGGAAGAATGAATGAAAATCTTATTTTGTACATGCTACATGTTGTTAGAGTTGAGCACATCATGTAGAATAGCACAGAAAGATTAGGGCTAGAGATAACTCTCCAGCTATTTAGGGGCTGAAATTAGACAAAATATATGCACACTCTTGGGGGTCTCTACATGACTGCGTGAACATAGGGATGAATGACTAGATCTTTCTCTGGGTTGCTCTATCAAAGATGTTCAAGAATCTTTTAGTAGCTAGATGTTTTCCCATGTTTTATTGAAACTCAAGAAGTTAGATAACCTAATATTTAAGAATGCATATTTTCTCAGAACTCAGCAAACTATTGTTATTTGAAGATAAAATAATGCCTTATGCTAATAGCTTTATTTTCTCTGCAATCTTCCTCTCTGCAATGTGAAAAGAAACACCACCTTCTACGGAGGAAAGGAACACAATCTGGACACTAGAGGGAGCCGTGCAGACGTCAGTGGAACCAGGAACTAAAAAGATGCAATTCAAGAAGTGCATTCCTGGTGGGGGAGAATATCCAGAGACATTGTCCCCCTCAGCAACAATACATACACAAAGGGGGATTTTAAAAAAGAAAAGAAAAGAAAAACTGGCTACCTCTGGTGCATCATACCCCCTATCCTATGGACAGATCCTGTATGCACACTGAGGAAGGACCCCAGTGGGTAGGGGACAGAGAGGAGGGAAATGGGGACATCTTCACAAAAGTTGCTCATACAATATATGTACTTATTTATAATAAAGATATTAAAAACGGAAAAAAGATTTCAATCCTGAATCTCCTTCCTTTCTTCCTTCTTTCCTTCCTGGGACTGTGAACAGAGAACAGTGGCCACCAGCGAGTGGCCTTTGTGGGTCCAGGGAACTGGGCAGACAGGGCTTTCAGTGGGCACAAAGAAGAGAGGGGACATAAGAACGCTAGCAAAATGGGAGAAATGAGATGCCTACTATGGAGAGTCCAGAAAGTCAAAGCCAGAAAGGGCCCCAGGGACCATTTTTGCTGACCCTTCCATCTCCTAGGTGGAGTCTGAGGAGTCTCCCTGCAGCTAGGGTTAGGGTCCTTCCCAGCCAGTGTTCTTTTTTTTTATTATTTATTGTCCATATGAGTTACAACATTTAGTGGGCAAACAATCAGTTATCCCCAATTCCCCGCTGCCCTCCCCTCCCCACTCCGCTGGATAACCTCCTCCATGGGTCGTCTGGATCAGTCCTTGTGACAGGGGACCATGGATAGCCTAGTATTCAGCCAGGTTCTCCTGGCCATGCCTCTGGATAATCTCCCCCCCCCCAGCCAGTGTTCTTCATTGACCCAAGTGTCCTTCCCCTGCCCTCCATCCAACACTGGGTAAGTTCCAAGACACCCTAGGAAGCCTGATACCACCCGGAGTCCTATAAATACAGTTTTCTTCTATACATACCTGCAATAAAGTTTGTAAATTAGATACAGTAAGAGTTCAAAAGCAATAACTAAGAACAAAATGGAACAAAATAACAATTCACTGTCGTTTGAAATTCTGGGCTGTATTATAAGATTTTCTGTTTAGTACTTTCAGAACATGGAGAACTCAAAGCTTGGAAAGCACAACCGAGGAGGGGCGACTGCACAGAGCTTCTCTGGTGCTGCTAGAAGGTATTTCATCCCCACTAAGGCACCCCATAAACATTAGCCTCCCTCCCGGCAGCTTAGTGCTCAGAGTCCCACACTCACCCCAGAGCGCACATGGAGGACACTACCAGGCCATAAATGTATTGGCACAGCCACCCCACCACAAGATACTATGTCTGAATTTAAAACACAATTACAGTAATTGATTTTGTGAAGGCAACATTAAAAAGGACTTTGGAAATTATGTCTGTGTTCCCGATTCCTTTACAAATTCAATTGTTTCCCAACACACAAAATTGCAAGAGAGGAAGAGAAGTTTTGGCATCACACAAATTTGAATGTCAGTCCTGGATTTTCTTTCTTGTGAATCTGTGATCTGATTATTTTTAAGCTCTCTTGCAATTATATACAGAAGATTGTATACAGAAAATAATTATATGCCAGAGGATTGGTATAAAGGTTGCAAAAGAACTAACATGTTGTTGGTAACGTTTCTAACTCATTGTATCCTCTCTGTAAGCAATATCCAGTGCTTCTTTCTTTTTTTATTTATTTTTTAAAATATTTTATTTATTCACTTTCAAGCAGAGAGAGAGTGCATGCATCAGGGCCACCACCTTGTGGGTCTGGCTTATGTGGGACCTGGGGAATTGAACCCCGGGCCTTAGGCACTGGAGGCAAGTGCCCCAACCGCTGAGCCATCTCTCCAGCCCTCCAGTGCTTCTTTCAAGCAAGGATGAATGTCCTTACTCAATGGAGTTCTTGTAAACAGGAAAATGGGCACAAGATATGAACAAATACTTCATAAGAGGAAATAGATATATATAAATAAATAAAATATTGTCCACGAGTAATCAAAGGAAAAAATATCATTGTACCAAAAAGCATTTTTCTGCTCTTTTTTGACTTATCTATTCAGTTCAGGTCAGCTTCCTCCAACAGTGATCTGAACCAAAGCTGATGACTTCAAATGTGAGACCATGTCAGCCTTCCAAAAACATGACAAGAAAGCATTGTAAATCATTAAATGAGTAAGATTTCAAGACGTACACTGATATGTCAGTGTACAAACAGAAGAAAAGGGAAGGCTTTTCTTCATAGAAAAAAATAAATGTAGGATGACAGAATTAGAAAAAAATCATCATTTGTTAGTCATCTTAACAATTATTTTAGGCAAAAACCACCACCACTAGCAAGAGATCTGAGACTTAACAGAACATTGCATAGTTTCATATAACTCATCACAAGATAATTACATGGTTAAAACATGTAACTTTGTCTTATTGGAAAAACCTGGCAAGTATAACTTTAACCAAGCGAGCAAAGGTAACATAAGCCTCAGGTGTGATGCATGGGGAATCCGCATTGCCTCCTGTCATAGTCAGCCACACACTGCTGGGATGAATCTTCAAAGCAGGCACAGTTTGGGGGAGGAAAGTATTTATTGAAACTACAGATTGAGGGGAAATTCCGTAACAGTGAAAGAGGCTGGCCCTCTTTCATGGGTTGGAGCAGAGAGAAAAACCCATGAAAGAGGGTCAGGGACTGTGATGATTAAATTTTGTTGTCAACTTGAACTTTCAAGTAATCTTGGGTGGGTCTCTGAGGATGTTCACAGGAAGGCAGCCTCTCAGGAGGGGGCAGGATGTAAGGAAGCTCAAAGGACCTAAAAGTAAACATCCTTTCCTGTGTGGGCAGTGCAGGAAGGAAATTCCAGAGACTCAAGAAGCCATTAAATCTGGGATAGAATTGCAAGACCCCAACCTAGGACTATGTAAAGGTGAAAGAATTCTCTCCTTGGCCCCCTCCTGCCTGTTTGCTGTTCTATGTTTGATGTTAGTAATGGGTTTCTCTCTCTTCTCGGATCTGTGAAAGAGGACCAGCCTCTTTCATTGTTACGGAACTTCCCCTCAATCTGTAGTTTCAATAAATACTTTCCTCCCCCAAATTGTGCCTGGTTTGAAGATTTATCCCAGCATTGTGAGGCTGACTGTGTTGGCCTGAAGTTCTGACAGTGGGCTTCATTCTCTAAGCTGATGGTGGGCTTCTGTCTCTGTCTCTGCTTGCTTCTGTGAAAGGGGGCCAGCCTTTCCTTAACACCCCCTGGATCTGTTCAATAAATTCTTTCCTCCTCAAAATTGTGCCTGGTTTGGAGATTCATCCCAGCGGCATGTGGCTGACAACGACACTTATTAATTTTGGATTGAAGTCTATCTAATACCAGAATAGCCTCACCAGCATGATTGTTAATTCCATTTGATTATTAGGTTGACTTCCATCCTTTACTTTGTTTGTAAGCATCTTTACTAGTGAACTGAGTTTTTCCAGTAATAAGAAAGTATGAAGATAAAATTACATGAATGTAAGATTGGAAATAAAAAGCAAATACCTGTTTTTAAAATACTACTAAAATAGAGAAGAGAATAAAAGGATAAACAAAGGCAACAAAGAAAAATGCAAAAAAAAAAAGAGTGGCCAATGGTAAAGAAAAACGAGATGAGTATATGAAGAGGGATGAAAAATAAAAACATTTAAAAATGCAACGAGGTACAACTATTGCTGAAAGTGAGGTGAGAAGGGACACACAGGGCTCAGGATGACGAGCTAGAGTCTCCAACATGGGAGACTGCTGCTGTGTGCTTGAGGGAAGGAGCAAATGGAACTTGTACTCTTGCCTTTCTGTGGTTTATGCTGGTGTTGATCCATATGAGACATGTGTCTGTGTCCATCAAATCTGTCTTCATTCAGTGGTTTCTCTTCTTTGTATACCTGAACTTGGCTTTGAAGTATGAACTGGGCAGGTGTGCTCACACCACTGGGTCTCCTCAGTTCTATCCCCTGGAGTGAGTACTATTTAACCAGGAGTCTCTCCCAATTGCATCTGGAAATGTAAAAAGCAACCACAGCCCTGAGATCTATCCTGGAAGAGAATCTGTCTTTGTACTTTCAAGACAATAATCGCCTTGCTGGGTTTGAGTTTGGGGCTATGAAGCTCCAGGGTTATTCTCAGTTGACGAGATCTACTCTGTGCCAGTGAGTAGGGCTACATTTCCTTAAGCACCTCACTGCCAAAGCCAGCCTCCTGCTGCCTGCACTATTTTGCTTCTCAGTATCAGTGACCCAACAACTCCTCCATTACTGCCTCTTAGAGATGTATTTCACTGTGAGGCAGTTGCATGTTTAATTCAGCCTCCATAACCTGCTGTTCCCTGTTCCTTGGGACCGCAGGGTCACTCATTTTGGAACTGTAAGTGCTATCTCAAGATGGTACTCAGCCTGTGTTAGGTTCATAATAAAGTGCCTGAGACCTGGCCTTTCTTTGAATAGTAGCCTGCTTTATTTTGTATTGGTTCATAGTGGGGCAGTGTGAGAGTGTGGTGTGGAGCCAAGATGGGGCAGCTGCCCACCTGCTCTAAAAGAAGAAAAAGCAGGAGGTGGATGCTGCTTCAGGCCAGAGCAGGTGCACAGAAACTTTGGAAAACCTGAGACAGGATGAAATAGCAAAAGGTGTGGAAGGGATCTGGGGAAAATCAAACCAAACTCTGAGCCAAGAACTAAACAGTTAAATGAAGGAATAAGAGAGAGAAAGGAAACAGTCACTTCATGTAGGGAGGGAGAGAAAAGGAGTGCCTGAGAATGCCTTACATGTGCCCCTTTGGGGGCAGGGGAACTACCCTTTAAGAGAAGGGCTGTTGGTCAGGAAAAAAGCCAGGCTGGCTAGATTCCCTTTTGAGCCCTTTTGGGAAAGTGAGACCTTTGAAGCCTCAATTATGGTGAACTGGGAGGGGAAAGAGAATGGATATAGGACTCTGAGACTCTAACAGTTCAGGTCCTCTGAGCTTGAAAGGATGGGATAAAAACTATGGCCAGGGAGGTTCTTGAGGACCCAAAACATCTCAGGCTATTGCCAAGGCTCTTGGTTGGCCACAGAATGAGATGATAAGACCCTATTTCTGAAGACCACATATGCTTGGGTATTTCTGCAGGTCACTGAGAAATCAAGCTGGAGCCGAGCAGGAAGCCTCCTCTCTGTGAACCAGCTGACAGAAAACTGGTAAAATCTATGGCTGCATGCAACCCTATGGGAGAGAGAAGTCATCAATAGTAGTGAACAGCAGTGGACGTTGCAAGCCTTAAGACTGCCAGCCAGGACAAATGGGCCAACTGGAGCAATAGTGGCACTTCTATTGTGGGGGAAACCAATTGCTCTCTAATTGGACTGAAGGCCCGCTCTGGGAGGGAAAGCATGCCTGGTACTGAAGACCTAGTAAAAAGCCTATGGTGGAGAGGGTCAGAGCCCTAGGGGTGTAATGCCTTCTGTTGTCTGGCTAAACTCCCATAAAAGCACTTTTTAAAAAATGAACATACTCATATGATAATGCTACTCTCACTCTTGTCTAGAGAAGCTTCTCCTTTTCAGATGCTGGTGACCACTGGGATAACACGTAGTGCTGAGAAGAAACGACAGTGGGGTGTTCAGCACCGGGACAGCTCTATCACACCTCCAGAGGTTCAGGGTCTATTGGAAGAGGTGGTGGAAAGATTGTAAAAGCCAAAGGAAGGGTAGGACTACTTACAATGCACACTTCCAGACACAAAATGGCCTTGATATTCATATATACACATAATGGGAGGAAAAGATGATGACACCGAAACAAATCAGAGATACAGAGGGGACAGACATATAGGGGAGGGTGGGGAGGGAATCATAATGGCTTATGATCTATGATTATGAAAGTTATCAATAAAAAGTTAAAAACAAGAAAAATCAAATTCCGAGATAGTTTCTATTGTTAGTATTTTATTTGCTTTGCTTTTAATTCCGAGATAGTTTCTATTGTTAGTATTTTATTTGCTTTGCTTTTTTGGATGTGACATAACTCCTTGACCCCGCGTCCTCATCCCTGTTAGAAATTACATGTGACATCAGCTACAGTCACCTTGTAACATGATTGCAATAAGCCTAAGAATGAAAATAAACATGTACAAGCAGAGGTCCAAGAAACTCATGAGAAACACTGCAGTCCCCACAGCCCTGCTCTTCCCCTACTGGTTGTTATATGAATAACAAAAACCTATATTATTTGCTCTACTTAATCTTAAACATTGCTGAATGTAATAGTTTAGAACATATGTTTCTTCAAAAATATAAATTCTTAGCCTGGTGTGGTGGTGCATGCCTTTAATCCCAGCACTCAGGAGGCAGAGGTAGGAGGATCGCTGTGAGTCTGAGGCCAGCCTGGGACTACAGAGTGAGTTCCAGATCAGTCTGGGCTAGATTGAGACCCTACCTTGAAAAAAAAATTCTCCCCAAATTAATTCATGTAATCAAGTAGATGGGTGTGTTGTTCCTGTGTTTGTTTTTGTCATGTAGGGACTTGGAAGGCAGTTTGGACCCATGGCCTCATGCATGTGAACAATGGGCACCACCATTGAATTACACACCTCACACCTAGATATTCCGATCTGGCTGAAAAATGTCTACTCTTTGTGGAGTTGTGTGAAATGACAAACAGGAAGCTACCACATCCGGTTCTGGGCTCTGTTAGGCTTTTGAGGGGGAGCAATCCAGACACTGAGAAGCTGTAAGTTTTGTTCTCTGCACTTACCCCCTCCTTCCTCCACACTACAGTTGTTCAAATGCTTCTTTAAGGTGCATTTAGGCTGCAGGCCCTTCCCCTTCCTCTTCTTCTTCTTTTTCCTCTTCCCCTTCCCTTTCCCCACCCATAGTCATGCTCTGGTTTAACCTGGAACACGATGGAAAGGGGCTTTCATTAGAGCCTGACTCAACTCCAGCAGCAGATTATCTGCTCTCGGTTGCTCAGGGTGGGGAACAGTGGAAGTGGGGGTAGAAGGAAAGACTGGCTTCCCTCAGTCACCTCAAAGTGAGAAGAGGCTGAGCTTTCTTTGAAATGACCTATTCTGGTCCCTCTGAGGGGCTTCTGATAAGTGATTCCGTAAGTGTCCTCTCCCCCACCCACTCTGCCATCATCACACATCCCTCCACACAGCATGAGCAACCCTCTCCCTGCCACACTCCCTCCAGAGCCCCAGACTCTGCCTGACAGTTCCCTGTGCTTGCCTGGCTTCTGCTTCTATTCTTAATGTAGGCATTTCAGGTGCCTGGTACCTCAGTCCTGTCCTTGCCCTTCCCTTTCTGCCACATAATTCTTGAAAGTCCCCATAGGAGAGTCCTCACATATGCTCACAAGCAGGTTCCTTGCCAGTCCACAGCCCTGGGTTTCCTCTTTGACCCTGGCCTAACCTCTGTCCTGCAGAACCTGCTCCAATCTGTGAAGTGCCATCAAAGCTCTGTGGGGACAAGTAGGAACCATGGCCTTCTCTAAAGCCCTGTGTGTGGATGCAAGCCACTGAGACCCAAAAGGATTCTTCGTTTTCTTTGAAGTTCTTAAACCACCACATCTCACAGGCCTGCCTGCTGCCACACCTCCTCCCCACAACAAAGCAGTTGAAAAGCTGCCTTGGCCCTCAGGTGCTTGAATTATTTTTCAGGTCCTCCTTGTGGCCCCTGATCCCACCCCAGACTTCAGCTCCCCTCTGAAGCTTTCAACAAAAACCACACAGCTTCAGTCCCTCCCCAGGCATCTAGAGAAGCAAGAGGCATTGCTAGCTGGACCCCAGGTGTATAAACTCTGCTGACCTCTAGCTTTCTGTGCAATTAGCACCTAGCTCCCTCGTACATTCAGCTGCTTTCTCCTTCCATTTCTCCTACAGAAATACCTCTCGGTCATCTCTAAGGACCAGAAGTATCCAATTAAGAGGCTTTCTCAAGACTCTAGACTTTCACCTTTTCAGTCAACCACTGGGGATGTAGTTAGAAAGCCCCGCCATGTCGCATACTACTCATTTTGGGTAGAATCAAGGAACATTCAGCCAGGGATGAAGGCAAACGCATAGGTAAAAGGAAGGCTACAGTGGGAGACTCAATAAATAGCAAAGAGTGCAAATACAAATAAGTAACTAGTTGAATAAGTAGTAATATATCCACACAATTTAAAATTAGGCAATAGTTATAGATGTAAGAAGGTGTTTCTCAAAGAGTCCAAGGATATGGGGCTGGAGATATGGCTCAGAAGTTAAGGCATTTGCCTGCAAAGCCTACAATGTGGGTTTGATTCCCCAATACCCACGTGAAGCCAGATGCACAAAGTGGCACATGCATCTGGAGTTGGTTTGCAATGGCTGGATGTCCTGGTGCACCCATTCTCTCTGCCTCTCTTCTATCTCTCTCTGCTTGCAAATAAATAGGTAAAAATGGGTTTTTTTTAATAAAAAGATTCTAAGGGTAGCCTGCAATCACCATCACCCAGGGGTTTATTGAAAATCCAGATTTCTGGTTATGGATCCCAAATACTAAATCAGAACTTCTGGCGGAGGACCTGGCATCTTTACCAGGCTGATCCAGTGATACTTAATCCACTTAAAGTTTGAAAACTTACAATAGCAGTTAGTTAATTATGAGGGAAATTATCCCAATACACTGTTTCTATATAACTAGCATGGCAGCTAGAGAGAGGAAGGAGTTGCAAACCATTTACTGTGTGGGCTATAATGACCTTAGCCAGGTCAGAGGGTTCTCCAGAGCCTGCACGCCCCACCCCCATATTTCTTTTCTTCTCCTTCTTTCTTTCTTTTCAAGGTAGGGTCTCGCTGCAGCCCAGGCTGGCCTGGAATTCACTACGTAGTCTCTGGAGAGCACAAGGAAGCAGCAGAGAAGAGAAAAGCTCCTTCTTTTCCTGTGTCGCTTCTTGGACACTGAGCCTGAGCACTGAGCATAAGTTGCTGCCCAGGCTCCAGGCTCGCAGATGGAGTGAAAGCCGTGTTTCAGTACCATGTCAGAGGTTTGATGATGAGCAAGGCAGATGAGCAAAGACTTCTCACTAAGGATATGCAAATAGCCAATAAGCCTCTGAAGGAAAAATGTCTACCATTAGTCACTAGAGAAATGCAGAGCAAAACCATAATGAAATGCCATTGAGCATCCACTGGAGAGACCATGAAAAAAAATCTTTTAATTAAGGGAAATATTGAATTTTTATTAAAAGGACACTAGAACCCTTGCACATTGCTATGACAATGTATACCCAAGGGGTGTGTGTGTGTGTGTATAAAATGGTGCAGCTGTTGCAAAAGACAGTTTGACATTTGCTCAAGAATTTAAACATGACTCAACAATTCCATTTCTATGTATATTCCAAAATACGTTGAAAATCGGTATAAAAAGAAATATCCCTATATAAAAAATATTTTATATTATATAAAATATTAAGAGCAGCATTATACATAATAAGGTGGCTGGTGTTCAACAATGATAAAGGATAAACAAAATATGGCATGTCCTCACAGGTAAATACTCTCAGCCCATACAAAGCAACGAAGTCCTGATTCATGCTGCAACCGAGACAAATCTTAGAAAGATTATTCTGAGTTAAAGAAGCCAAATATAAAAGACCACATGTTGCATGATTCCATTTATATTAAATAGGCAGAGTAGGCAGAGAGAGTGAAAGAGAGAAAGAGTGGAAGTCGCCTTATGTTTTGTAGAACTAGAGAGGGAATGAGGAATGGAGTGATTGCTTATGAGGTAGAGAGTATTCCTTCTGTGTGTCTTACAACTAGATAGAGGTTATGGTTCTAGACATCTGAATGTACTAAATGCCACTTCATGGTGAAGTTTATAATGATTAATGGTAGCCAGGCAGGGTGGCACATGCCTGTAAACTCAGTCTGGGATCACAAATTCATGGTCATCCTCAGTTGCATAGGAGTTTAAGACCAGCCCCTGTCTCAAAAAAATGAAAATGGATCAATTAAGTTATTAATATTAATTTTATGATATGATTTTTTTTGCTTCAATTCAAAAGTCAGAGCACACTCTCTCAGGGAACAAGTAGAGTTTCTGAGCTGGGACTCGGGGACAACTCAAAGCTACTATGCCTGTCTCTCCAAAAGGCGCTTCTGGGAGGATATCTGCCCCCTGCTGTCTCTGTGCTTCTGAAGCCCAGCACCACAGCGACCCCATACATGACTGCACAGACACAGTGATGTCTGCCTCTCCCCCCACCCTTCCACCAGAAAGTTCCAAGCTCTGTGTTTCCTGTGTTAATGCTATTCACAGCACTACCTGCTTTGGGACAGAATGTAAAGCAGGTAAGAGCTACTGTTCACATAACTTAACAACTCGTGAGTGCAGCCTGGTGAACAGCACTGACTTCTGTTCTGTGAATCCTGGTACTCAGTGCCAACCACTTCCAGAGCTCAACCCACAGCTGACTTCCTCCTCCACTAGTCTGCCTGCAGCTGTTATAACAGGTGCACCCAAGACCTCTTGAACCCCAACCTTACAGCCTGCGCTGGAATCCAACTTTGAAGCATCTCTCTCTCTCTATCTATCTCTCTCTCTCTCCTTACAAATAAATAAAATATTTTAAAACCTGAAATTACATCATTTTCATTCCAGACTCAAAAAGAAATGACTGAATACAGACCATTCATGCATAACAGGTTGTTCTCATACTCATAACACACCTGACAGAGAAAACAAAGAACAGTGTCCTAAAACAGACTGAAAGGTGGTAACAGAATGTTTGTGATTTGCTCCTTTACATTGGGAAAGAAAAGATCGGTGTGAGAACATAACTGCTGATGTGAGCAGCAGTAACCTGCTTTTAGATATCCTGCTGTTAATATTCAATGAAAAGCACTGTTTTTGTCCAGAGCTGAGAAACACAAGTTAAAGAATACTGAACTGAAAGCCTTCAGATATATTGTAGCTCCCAACACTTTTTCTGAAAGCTGTTGAAAAGAGATAAAATTGATTTAATTATCTTTCCCTTTGAATACACAGGAAAGTCTCCTGAGACCATTGTACCTTGAAAGGATACTTTCCTGAAAAGTAACTGCTTTTATATGAGCAAGAAGGAAATGTTTGGGAAGATTTAGATGACATAATCACTTAAAGTTTTTAAACTACAAATGTGACCCATGTAATTTCAGAACACATGAGGATTTTTGGTCAGGTTACTATCGATTTTTAAAGATGGTTGCCCTTAACAGACAGATTGCTTTTTCTTCTTTTTTTTTCTTTCTCATTTCCTCCCTTTCTTCTTCCTCATTGGTTTTAATTCATATAGTATAATCATGTAAAATTCTCATGAGAAACTAATTTACTTTTGAGAGTAACTTCTCCCCTTGCCTCTGACACATTGGATTACTTTCAGTTTCCTAGGTCATTGAAGGTTTTGTGCTGTAATTTCTTTAGAGTAGCTGAGTTTAGCACTTGGTTTTTAGTATTTCATAACAGGATACGACAAATGGCTTTGGTTTGTTTCATAAACTGAAACTCCTTGCATTTTTAAAATGAAGTTAACTGTCATGTGCTAACACAGCTAAAGTTTGTTTTTCTTGCACATTTGTCCATTGGCCTGTTTTCAAGTGCCTTAATCATTTAAGATCTCTGGCTTCAAAAGTTTTAGAGAAAGAGACTGTTACCTCCCCCTTTTTGTGTTTCCATTAGTCATATTCTGCCTACTTTACAAAATTTATGCTGTTGCCATGGCTGCTGCTTTCTAGTGAGTGCTAAGATTCATTTGAAAATATTCAGAATTACTATTCCTCGCAAGATAGCAAAGATTAGCCACAATGGTATAATTGCCACCTACCAGGAGCTGAATTGCTTATAGCATATTAATGTCAACATGTAGCCAATTTTGTGGAAACTTAACAAGTGAAGTCTCTGTACTTTTGAGCCACTGCTCCAGCATAGCAGGAAGTTTCTTCTTGCAAGTCTCCCGATGACAAGCTCTTGCCCAGAGTCCTAGCCTCTGCTGACCCTGTCCTTCTTTGTTCAGTCACGTCGTGTCTTGAGCCATTGATCATTTGGGTTCCTTTCAATCCTGAAGGAATGGAGAAAGCTTTTCAGATTTTTCAATCCGATTTGTTCCTATAGACATAGCTCTATTGGGTATATTATTCTATCTCACACACACTGCTACACTTCAAAATTTCTGCTTGATAATGTAGGCCATGGCCAAAGCACTTGGTTACCTGCCAGAGGTAAGAGGTAAGACCCTATTGCAGAAGACACCATAGCATGGAGTCACAAGACTTTGAGAAACCATACTGGAACTGAGAGGGAAGCCAGCCCCCTCCTGGCTAGCCCTCATAGTGCTGGAAAGTGCTTCGGGAACTGCTGGGGGAAATGGTTACCAACAGCGTGAACAAGTTACAAAATCAACCAGTCACGCAAGAGGTACACTCCTGAGCAGTAGTGGCACATAGCTCATGCAGATAACCAACCAACTGTTCTAGATTGGACAAGAAACCCTTTCAGTGGGAAGGAACTCATACCTGATACTGGGAACCATGTCAGAATCCCATGGATAGGAAACTCCACTGTTCTTTGGCTAAGAAGAATGGGCATACACATCAAAAAGTCTCTCAAATAATATGCTTATCCAAACTGCTCTCACTGTTCCTTGGAGAACCTGTTTTATCTTACAGATGCCAGAGAATACCAGGAGGCTCTAGGATACATCAATACAATAAGAAAAAATAGCCAACTTCCCGCCAGGAGATGAGTCACCTCTACCACATCTGCCTGGGCCAAAGTTTTATTAAAAGCTGCAACAGGGTACTTCTCTCACTGCTAGCCTGAAAACCAGTTTCAGGGAGATGGTGGAAGACACTGTGATCACTCAAATCTCATCAAAACAAAATCCAGAGGGTACAGGTAATTCAATACTAAATCGGATTTCTAATACATCCACTAAGGCTCAGGGAACATTGCAGAAGATGGGCAGAAAGATTGTAAGAGTAACAGGGTGGAAAGCCTGAGGGCCCACCTCACAGAGACTGAGGCCTTCAGGATGCCATAGTGAACACCAATAATCCCTCTGAGGAGGGCCCTCAGGCAAATGGAGGTGGAGGAGAAGAAATATAAGAGTATAACCTTTTAAAAAATAAAATTTAATTCAAAAATTTCAGTTTCTTGTTTCAAAATTTGCTTTCTTGGCTCTCTTTATCATTAGTGTGTACACATCTGTATTTACACAAATATGTGTGTATGAATAGATATGGACTGAGAAAAAAAGAAATTTCTGAGTTCACCAAAATTACAAAACCAATCTGTCCCTGTACCAAGCTGATCTAAAATAAATCCACAGGTATATTGAATTAGGGGAAAAAAGCAGAGATGATCAGAGTCAGCAGTACTTTGGGGAAGATTAATCAAACTTTTGTACTTTGAGTTTGATGTGTTCATGGGCGTCCAAGCGAAGGTGACAGATGTCAATTAAGATGGCCAGTAGGGAGCTGGGAAGAGAGGCCTGGCTACAGCTAAGGATTTGAGTTATCAGACTGAGGCATGGAACCTTAATTTACACGTGTGACTGAGTGTGAGCTCACCACATAAATGGAGTGGAACATAAGCCTCCGTAGCGAGATCCCATCATTGTCTCGTAAAGTCTTCTCAGTGGTGTGGGCTGCACATTCATTCATTGAGCAATGAAAGTAGCATGGGGTCAGGGAGTTGCGCACCTGTCGCTGCACCCACACGCAGCAGACACAGCCTGATCACTCATCTCTGTGCCTCCTCAAGTGTGAAGAAGGGTCTGCCCTTGCCTTTCCCAGCATTTGATCTAAGATATTTGCAGTGAGCTTACTGGAGAGAGAACTTGTGGGTGATGTGCCACACAAAGGGATATGTGATGAAGCTGAAATAATGCCAGATACTTGCTCCCAGATCATGTCCTTTTTCCATTCTGGGATTTGAACCCAAGTCCCTGTCTATGCTGAGCTTTACCACTGAGCTCTCCACTCGTGCTTCCAAATCACCCTTCAATGGCTTGAAATATATTCTGGGTCACAAGTGATACTTAGCATGGCATTTAGATGTTTTCTCTTTTTATGAAATAAGGTTTTATGTTTTAGCCCATGTTGGCCTCAAACTATCTATTTGCAAAGGCTGGCCATGTGCTTCATATATATATGAAAGCAGAGAGAGATAAAAGAGTGATAGAGAGAATGGGTGCACCAGGGCCTCCATCCATTGCAAACAAACTCCAGATGCAGGTGTCACTTTGTGCATCTGGCTTTACATGGGTACTGGGGAATCAAACTTGGGTCCTTGGGCTTTGCAGGCAAGTGCCTTAACCACTTAGCCATCTCTTCAGCCCCAAGATGGAAATCTTAAATTAGAACATGATAAAACCTGATAATTGTTTATCTGGATGAAGATTGTATGGGCTTTTATTGTATTTTCCCCCTGTGATTTAGATTTCATTCAAGAATCCACTTTGTTCCAAGCATTAAGCTAGGATGCTTCACACGTGACCAGTGTCTGTAAGATGGAGCATTTTGGTGGTGATGTCCTCCTATTCTAAACAACCTGAGCCTCCAGTTACAACAAATAATACTGTGGCACAATATGAAGATAGTTAACAAATATCCTTTGGACTAATTAGAAAGCAAGATAAAATTTGATGTGGATAAGAAGATTTTAAATAATCTCATAAGAGAAATTAAAAATTGAAGCCAAAATAAATATAAGGATATTTGTCCCTTCCTTTCTCATCTTGCTTGGAACTTGACAATTATTCCTGGAGAAAAGTGAAATCATCTTATGACTGAGATGATGTATAGAAGGCTTATTGCCAATATAAAATAAAAAATTAAAGGAATAAAGACAACATAAGAGTTATCCAAACATTTCTGAATGTCTGGTATGTGAGAGAAATGACAGGCCTACATTCTGCAAAATATGTCATCTTTATTTATTTGAAGGAAGATATGAAGTTCACCATCATCTAACCAAGTACCACTGCATCCTAAGATTGCTCTGTAGTTGGTACTAGAAAAACTACTTGGGAAAAGTGCCCATCATGTGCCAAACTCAACATGGAGTTTCATGTAACTTCTTCTTTGATGACTTCAATAGTCTTGCATGACATCATATTTAACATATACAGAAACATTAATATAAATAAATTTAAATTACTTGCTTGGAGTCACAAAGTCAATAGATAGTCAAGCTAATATTTCACCTTGGGGCAATTTGATGACTCAAATCTATCTCTTGTCAATAGACTATGTTGTTTCATGGAACAGACTACTTCTCTTCCCTAAGATCATGAAGCTATTTTATTGTTGCTTGGAAACTTATGAAGTTTTTTTCCTTATATCCAGGCCTGTCTTCAAATTTCTGTTTAGTGATAGCATTAATTAGGGATGTGTCATGGTTTGATACAGGTGTCCCCCACAAACAATTGAATGTGTTCTGATAGATCGATCCTCA
>PVHP010018223.1:0-33390 GCA_004024765.1 Zapus hudsonius | reverse complement strand
AGAGAGAGAGAGAGAGAGAGAGAGAGAGAGAGAGAGAGAGAGAGAGAGAGAGAGAGAACCAGGGCCACCACCTTGTGGGCCTGGCTTATGTGGGACCTGGGGAATTGAACCCGGGGCCTTAGGCACTGGAGGCAAGTGCCTTAACTGCTGAGCCATCTCTCCAGCCCTCTTTCTACTTATTAATAAATAGTTTTTTTAAAGGAAGGACAAATGCTGTGAGCTTTGAACTGGTTTTGAATTGTGTGAGTGACTGGCTATGCTGGTGCTAATATTGCTTGCAAATGTCTCACAGTCACAATCCTGACAACAAAAATTAGGAGGGAAGGCTGACCTAGAAGAAAACATTAATGCTGAGTTCCTTTAAAGATCTTTAAGTATTAAAATATAAAGAAACTCTGAAAACTTCATCCCAGGGATTTAATTTTTTTGTTTGTTTGTTTTTGGAGGTAGGGTCTGCTCTAGCCTAGGCTGACCTGGTATTCACTACGTAGTCTCAGGCTTGCTCTGAAATCACAGTGATCCTCCTACCTCTTGCCTTCCAAGTACTGGGATTAAAGATGTGCACAACCATGTCCAGCTAATTTTTTTCATTTAAATGTGAAATATTGTACATTTGCTTATTAACATGACTACTTTTTGAAGTGTCCAGCGATTCAGCCCAATGCTTCACACAGGCAAACCAAGAACTCTACCACTGAGCCACATCTTCAACTGGGAATTTTAATTCAAGTGTTTCAAGTTCCCCACTTAGCTTTCTAGCAATGTTGGAGTAATATTGTCTTCTCTTAGTTACTTAAATATTATTTAAAAAAGATCTTAGGTGAGCTATTTTGTATTTTTAAAATTTTGAGAGAGAAAGAATATGAATGAATAAATATGAATATGGGTGCTCCAGGGTCTTTTGCCCCTAAAAACAAACTCCAGGTGCATGGGCCACTTTGTGCATCTGGTTTTAAATGGGTTTGGAGGGAATTGAACACAGGCCACAGACTTTGCAAGCCAAGTGCCTTCGGCTGCTCAACCATCACCATAGCCTTTTTGTTTGTTTGTTTGTTTGTTTGAAGGTATGGTCTCACTGTAGCCCCAGCTGACCTGGAACTCACTTTGTAGCTCCAGGTTGATCGCAAACTCACAATGATTCTCTTACCTCTGTCTCACAAGCACTGGGATTAAAGGAGAACCTTTTTTGTTTTTTTTTAAGTCTTAAATATATATTTATTGTCCATAATGAGTTACATTATTCTGTGGGCAAACAATGAGTTGTTATCCCCAATTCCCCAATGCCCCCCCTCCCCATCCCCAATCAGCTGGATATCCTCCTCCATGGGCCGTCTGGATCAGTCCTTGTGGCAGGGGACCCTGGATAGCCTAGTACTCAGCCCAGTCCAAGGAGTACCTTTTTTTAATTTTTGTTTCTGAGACAGAGTTCCATGCAGCCTAGAATGGCTGTTTGCTATGTTGCTAAGGATGGACTTGAGTATCACCTCACCTAGCTGTGTGCCCTGAAAACAGGGTTTCATTATATAGCTCAGGCTAGTCTTCAATTCATGATCTTGCCAGGCATGGTGGTGTATACCTTTAATCCCAGCACTCTGGAGGAAGAAGTAGGAGGACCACAGTGAGTTCAAGGCCAGCTTGAGACTACATAGTGAATTCCAGGTCAGCCTGGGCTAAAGTGAGACTCTATTTCAAAAAAAAAAAAAAAAAAAATCATAATCCTCCTTCCTCAGGCTTCCATGAGCTAGGATTAGACATGTGCACCATTAGACCAACCTCCTTTTCTTTCTAAAAGTTGACAGTTGCTAAAAAAGTAACTATAAGCAAGAGACTATGTTGATGATGTGTTTGTATTGAGACATGCCTAGAGATACAATTCTGGTCATTAACAGCTCAGGAGAACAAAGGGCCCAGGAGTCTGGTCAAGAAAAGGGACAAGGACAAACATAAAGAACACACAGCCTCAGCCCAGCTGGGATAAGCCATCTGTCTGTCTTCATCTTACAAAGACAAGCACTCACTCGTGGAGATCATATAAAGGAAATACAATGCACAAATCCACTAAGTTCTTTAAAAAGATGTTAATCACATGAAGAGAATAAACTCACTGTTTTGAGTCTTCTTTGGTCATGGAGGCAAATGTAAACATGAGTCCCTCATGGGGACACAGAAGGGCACTGTTTCCCACTGATGACACAGGAGTAGACCGGGTAGGCTTTCTATTCAAATGAGACAAGATAAAATATACTTCAGTACTGTACAAAAGAAAGCTTCGTTTTTAATGATATTTTAGACATACATGTAAAGGGTAATTAGTAACTAAATTGTGTTTCTTGGAATTTAAATAATTGGACAGAAAAGAAAGCTTTTCTATGTGGACTAGGAAAAGTAACCAACAAGGTGCCATGAAGGGGGCCCATGAATTTTTTTTTTTTTTTTAAATGAGAGTCAACATGCATATGTAAAATGAAAATTTTCTACCTTACAAATTTCCGCCATTCATCTACAAAAAACTGTGACACGATGTAGAGGACATCTGTACCCTGAAACACAGAAGCATGAAGGACACATGAACCCACCTCTGCCTTTTGTAAAAGGCTGGGCCTTGCTTTGGAGTCTAGGCTGGCCTCAAACTCACACTCACAATCCTCCTGCCTCAGGTTTACCTATATTGTGGGGATTATAGGTGTGAGCCACCACACCAGGCTTAATACACCCTACTTTTAACACGAATTCCTCATGTAAATATAATGGCTTTTTTCCCTATTCAGGTTTATAGTAAAATGGAAATAGTGAGTAGGTGTAAATTCTGATTAGGTAACTAAATAACTGAGAATGAGCCTAGCTCAGGGCTGTTCTGAAGCAATTCTTCTCAACTTGGTAGGGATCTAAGGATGAGGAGTTTTTTCCTTTGTGGGAATCTCTGTACCTCAGGCCAGTTACTGAGACACGGTCTGTTTTTATCCTGAAACAAGTTCGGAAGAGAAGATTTTTGCTCGTTTGCAATCATTTTATGTAAGGCTTCATTTTCTTCCCCTTCTCGTTCCAAAATCTGAAAAGAGTGAAGCAGTCAGCTGGCTTCCACTGACAGCATGGGGCTGGCCCTCCCGACATCCCATATGCCCAGCAACAGTGCAACAGCGGTTCCCCTGGGAAGGCCCATTTCCACAAGTATCACAAGAGCAACATACCTTGCACTGAGAGCAGCATTCTTTATAACTTGGAAACTCAGGAGCCTTTGGGAAGTACTGTTGCAGTTTGCTCCAAGCCTCTTGAGAAACAACTCTTCTCTCATTTTCAGATATGCATAATTCTCCTAAGTTAAAAACAAAACAAATGTGCTCAAAAAAAGGAATAAAGAAAGTCAGTAGGTAGTTCCTACTAACTTTAGAGAAGTCTGAAGGCCCTCTGGTTTATTCCCGAGTTTTGGCACTAGCACTAGACCATGCCTCACTATGCCTGCAGGAGCATGCACATACTCTGCACGTGCTGTTTCACTTACTGTGACTCTACAAAAGCTAGCTATAGCCCATGTAGTAGTACTCTGGTGAACACTTAGAGGGAAGGGCTAGGAAGATAGATGGCTGAGCCATTAAAGGCACTTGCTTACAAAGCCCGATAGGGTTCAATTCTCCAGTGCCCACATAAAGGCAGACACAAAAGGTGGAACATGCACCTGGAGTTCACATAGCAAGCAGCCCTGGTGCACCCATATTATCCATCTCTCCCTCTCTATACATTTGAGAGGTATATCAATAAATGTAAGAGAAAGAAAGTTAAATGGCAAAAAATGGTTACTCTTTCTCCCCGCCAATGAGAAATAGGTGATAGGAGGTTTTGCTGTTGAACTTCAGATCTGGGCCCTTTACCTGACCATTAAAATCATCTGGTAATGATACATACAGTGTTCTCAAGGCTATATGGACCCTCACCAGGTGTATTCTCAACATCACTGAGTTAAACAATAATGCAACCTACTGGTTTTAGAGAGCCCTTTCCACTAATCCCCAATTTGTTTGCAATTTGCTGTGGTTCTGTTGAGGCAGGGTCTTATTATGGAACCCAGGCTGGCCCTTAACACAAAAGCCTCCTGCCTCACCTTCCCAGAGTGGGCTACAGGACCAAGCTTCCAAGTACTTTTGAAAATTCCTTTGGAAGGTCAAAAGATCCAGATGACAAAAGGAAAAATAATAGTCAATAGTGGCCACCTGGCCACTTCTTAGAAGACCTCAGGAATGCCCGCTTGAACGTCAGGGGCACAAGCCCTGCAGTCTCAATTGTCCTCTGCAGCTTCATGTCCAATAATGTTACATCAGCTATTCTGGGAAACCCCCTGGACTTACATGAGGTTACGTTTTTCTAATTGTCCAGATGCACCAAAGTAAAAATAAGATAAAAATAATAAATTGAACCACACTGACCAATATGGATTACATTGCCAGAGAACCATCTGCAAATTCTGAAACCCACTGGAGAATACCCTCAGATGGATTAAGGAATAATAAAGCCAGGGAACACATTTCACATAATAAATAAAACAAAGAATAAATATGCCAGAGAAATCCCAATGCATGATAAAGCTGGGATATAAGCCTGGGCTGTCCTATTCACTTCTCATAATTTCTCCTAATGTAAATTAATCTGCTTAAGTTTATGCCCCTTCTTCTGGAAGACCCAAGGAAAAATGATTTTAAGCCAGGTATGGTAGTGCATGTTCGATGATCCTGGCCAGCACCCTAAGACTAAGGTGAAAGGCTTGCAAGCTCCAGGTCAGCCTGGGTTACAAAGCAAGACCCTATCTGAAGAATGAAACAGAAAGAGCACCTTCTCATCTATTTCAGAAAAATTGGGCAAATGCCCTTCCTGCTGCAGCTCAAACCTCACCCTGACCACTAGCACTCCTCCAACAGTGCCCTCCTGCTCCGTCTCCAAGACACTCCATGTCTCAGGGTCTTTGCATCTGCTGTATCTAGGCCCTGAAGCATTCACAATGCTTCCTCCTGCACATCAAAGGATAGGAAGAGCAAGACCTGGGAAGAAGGCCTGGAGGAACAACTATCCTACACAAGGAGGAAAAGAGAACTCAGAAGCTTAGATGAAAAATGCTTAAAGATAGAGAGGCAGGAGAAGAGGTGGTACCTTAAAAAAAAAAATCACTGAGGAAAGTATTCAGAGGGGCTGGAGAGATGGCTTAGAGGTTAAGGTGTTTGCCTGCAAAGCAGAGGAACCTGAGAAAAGTCAGGGATTCAAACTCAGGTACTCAAACACTTTACCCACTGAGCCATCAACTTAGTCCTGATTACCTCTTTTTTTTTTTTTTAAGGTAGGGTCTCACTCTAGTTCAGGCTGACATGGAATTCACTATATAGTCTCAGGGTGGCCTTGAACTCATGGTGATCCTACCTCTGCTTCCCCAGTACTGGGATTAAATGCTTGTGCTACCACGCCCAGCTCCTGTACTTCTTACCCATGTTTCCAAATTTAATTTCTTATCACTTCAGGAGCTACATTATTTAGTACATTTGAATATTAAATATTACCACACAATAATTAACTCTGATTTAAGAAACATGAATTTTTAGAATTAAAGACTTCTGCTTAGCAATAGATAGTAAAATCTTAAATTTGGATAAAGGCAATCTAAATTCATCCTGTAAGCAAAATCTTCCAACTTAAGCTCAAACCAGTCATGCGACCTTTAATTCACCAAGAATAATTAGATAATCTAACACTGAAAAGATTCCTTGGGCAAAAATAGACATGTAAATTAGCAGTGAGTTTAGATTCTAGATTAACAGTCCCCTGAATCCAGGAATGGAGGCGTGTGGAAATGAAGGTGGAGTTGATTTGTTTGGAATGTATGTGTACTCAGGATGGTAAAGATGTGTGTCTACATGTGGAGGTGAGAGGATGACTTTAGGGGTTCTACCTCTGCAGAGCTGTCAATTTTTCTTTTTGACATGGACTCTCACTAGTGTGGAGTTTACCAAGTAGGCGAGATGGTTGGCAGGGAACACCAGAGCTCCACTTCTCTTCTACATCCCCAGTGCTGGGATTCTAAGTGCGCCATCATGCTGGCATTTTTATGAATTCTGTGAATGGAACTTAGATACTCATTTTTTTCAAAGTAAACACGTTACCAGCCAAGCTACCTCCCCAGCCCAAAGGTGGAATTGGGGGGGAGGGACAGCGCTGAAGAGCTGGTCAGTGGATAAAGCACTTATCATGAAAGGAGGACTGGAGTTTGGATTCTTAGTGCTCACATCAATGCCAGGTGCCTGTGGGGACCATCTATAATCCAAATACTTCAGCAGTGGACATAGCGAATCCCAGGTCAAGCTGGCTGGCTAGAATGGGTGTAATGGTGAACCTGGGGACCAAGTGGAAGGAAGGCCTTGCCTCAGCAAATAAACTGGCAAGCCAAGAGTGGTGGCATATGTCTTTAGTCCCAGCACTTGGGAGGCTTAGGTAAGAGGATTGCCATGGGCTTGAGGCCAGCCTAGAGCTAGAATCATGAGGCAGCTGGGCTAGAGCGAGACCCTACCTTGAAAAAAATAATCCCCCAAATCAAGTGATTAAATTAATAAATTAGTGAGCAGTCAAGGAAGAGACACCTTTTGGAGCTTAACATGCACACACATGTGCATGCCCCTAAAACACACACACACACACACACACACACACAAGCAAAAAGAAAAAATTCTACCAGACCTGATGATACAGATTTATAATTCCAGCACTCAGAAGGCAAAGACAGGAAGATTAATATGAGTTTGCGAATACCCTAGGCTATATATACCAAGAGACCATCAAGAAAAAGATGAGGGGGAGCCGGGCGTGGTGACACACGCCTTTAATCCCAGCACTGAGGAGGCAGAGGTAGGAGGATTGTTGTGAGTTCAAGGCCAACCTGAGACTACATAGTGAACTCCAGGTCAGCCTAGACTAGAGTGAGACCCTACCTCAAAAAACCAAAAAAAAAAAAAGATGAGGGGGATAACAGAAAATGGCTTTAAAGAAAATTTATTTGTTGCATAGAGTACTTGCACAGCATGTGAAAGGCCTTGAGTTCAAAATAATAAAGTCAAGAAAAAAAAATATGGGGCTGGAGAGATGGATTACCAGTTAAGGTGCTTGCCTGCAGGGCCTAATGACCCAGGTTAGAATCCCCAGCACCCATGTAAAAGTCAGAATCATAAAGTGGTACATACATCTGCAGCCTATTTGCAGTGGCTGAAGGCCCTGAAGTACCCATTCTGTCTTTCTCCTCTCTGTCTCTACTTGCAGATAAATGAATAACGTTTTTTAAAACAGTATGTCTGCTGGGTGTGGTGGCTAATTCCAGCACTAAGGAGGCAGAGGTAGGACAATCACTGTGAATTTGAGGCCACTCTGAAACTACATAGTGGTCAGCCTGAGCTAGAGCGAGACCCTACCTAGAAAAAAAAAATCAGGTGTACTGCCACAGACACACCTACTGTAATGTTAGCACTCTGAAATGGAAAGATGGTTCCCAAGTTCGAGGTCAGCTTGGGCAACACAAGGAACTGTCTCAAGAAAACAAACAATAAAACAATAAAGAAAACAAACTCCAAAGCAAACAAAAATCCAAGCAGTAGTTAATTCTCAGTCCCAGCTCTCAGTATCCTACAGATAACTGTGCCCTCTTTTAAAAGAAAAAAAAAAAAAAGAAAAAAAAAAAAGACAAGTTTCCAGATCACAATGAGAGGGAGGACACAAACCAGAACTGAAATAGGTAGGGTAAGTAAATGTTCTACACTGGACACAGGATCTGCCAAGCCTTCTCCATCAGATGAGCCCAGAACAGTGACCACAGGTCAGCATTGTTCTACTCAAGGGACAGAAAGGGAAGAAGCATGTGGATGAACACGTGGCCCAAGAACAGACACAAGTGGAATTCTAAATGATATAGGCCTCAGGGTCAAATGGTGCATCCTGAGCCACCAGCACAGATCACCACGTAATCAGACCACACTTGCACCTACATGCTTCCAAAAATGAAAAGAAAGTATGGCCACAGGGCCGGAGAGATGGCTCTTGTTACAGTACTTAAAGGCTCTTGTTTACAAAGCCTGAAGGACCATGTAAAACCAGACTCACAAAGCGGTACATGTGTCAGGAGTTCATTTTCAGTGACAAGAGACCCTGGTGTATCCATACATACATACTGTGTGTGTGTGTGTGTGTGTGTGTGTGTGTGTGTGTGTGTGTGTGTGTGTGTCTTTCTCACACACACACATACACACACAAATAAGTTAAATAAATTTTGATTTAATAAATCAAAATATGATCACATAAAATACGATCACAAAAAAGCAGCTTTGGGTTTCTGAACAGTATTTTAGAAGTGAGAACAGGCTCTCAAAATTCTTAAAAAAAAAGAAATTTCCAGCAAGGTATACTGGTATGCACCTGTAATCCCAGCAAAGAAGCAGGTTGATCTTGAGTTGAAGGCCAGCCAAAAATATATAGTAAGAGTCTAAGAGGGAGGGACGGAGGGAGGGAGGGAGGGAAGAAAAAAGAAAACAACAAAAGTCTTTAGGGGCACAGCCCAAGAAAGTGTAAAACAAGACAATATGCAAAGATGACCCAAACGCTTAACACTGCCAGCTTACCATGAGGACACAGAATATCTTCATTAAAACTTAACTCCTCTTCCTCGTCTTTTCTTTCTTCTTTTGATTCATCTAATCAAAGTAAACAAATAGTAACTGCTCTGGTTGTTGCATTTAAAAATTCAAAGGAACACATACTCTATATTCAGAAATTCTGAGCAGAAAAAACTTGAAATAATTCAAAAAATTAGACCCAAGTAATTCCAGCAGTTTTGCGGGGATTTTACTTCCTTTCCCTTAAAAGGAAGAGGAAAAAAAAATACTTTCATTAAGTTTACTTTTTTATTTTTAAGAGGTCATGCAATAAGCCAGGCCTAGTAGCTGGAGGATAAGTTCAAGGCCAGCCTGAGCTATATGAGACAATGACTCCAAAACCAAAAAGGTTATGCAACAAAATGTGCCTTTTTTTTCTATTTGAAAACTAATATGCAAACCCTATTAATTCTAGTTGATAGAAGAGCACACCACAGTCAATTCGGTCATCTACCTATCAGATCATGTCATTTTCACCTACCTACTCTTGTAGGTGTTGAACTGAAAGTTAAATGGAATTAAAGATTTGAACTCTAAAGCCAACCAAGCTACAAAATAGGGCTTGTTTTTCTTGTTATCATTTCTCTTCCAATGCCTGCTTTTGCTATCTGCCTACACTATGTCACTAAGAATTTGTAGCTCTGTGTACTAGAAATAGGAACAGGATCAAATGAAGAAATCGTAAGTATCAAGAAAATAGACTAAGCCGGGCGTGGTGGCGCACGCCTTTAATCCCAGCACTCGGGAGGCAGAGGTAGGAGGATCACCATGAGTTCGAGGCTACCCTGAGACTCCATAGTGAATTCCAGGTCAGCCTGGACTAGAGCGAGACCCTACCTCGAAAAACCAAAAAAAAAAAAAAAGAAAAAGAAAATAGACTAGTTATCCACAAGATTTCTAGGTTAAATAGCTAAGATATTTTGAATACTCTTTAAGTATATAAAGAACATTTACTGCTGGGTTTGGGTTCCTGTGATCCTCCTTGCCCTCACCTCCTAAGTAGGATCAGGAATTTTAGGTCAAAATGATATCAGGTCTTTAAAAAAAAAAAAAAAAAGGCATTGAAGAGATGTTGCAGTGGTTAAAGGTGCTTGCTTGCAAAGCCTGAGAGCCTGGGTTTGATACCCTGGAACCCATGTAAAGCCAGATGCACAAAGGGGCCCATGCATATAAAAGTTTGTTTGTAGTGGCAAACTAAACTAGCCAAGCTTGGTGGCTCCCTTTAATCCCAGAACTCGGGAGGCAGAGGTAGGAGGATTGGTATAAATTTGAGGACAGCCTGGAAATACAGAGTTCCAGGTCAGACTCGACTCCCTCAAAAAAATAACAAAAGCAGATTTACTGGTAGAATTACAATAACACAATTTCCTGTTTGAAAGCAGGTATCTGTAAAGAAGTGACAAGGAAAATACTATTGAACAGCTGCTCTCCTTGACAGGGAGGCACACTTGACAAAGGCACCTGCCAACATAGCTCCAACCTCAAACCAGAATGTACAGCCTTCTTCAGCAAACATGCCTTTCTTATAGCTTTTAGCCTGAAGCAGAACTGACATTAATTTTGCATTTGATTAACAAGAGTCTAACCCCACAAGGGAGCTCAAGAGTCTGTTGGAATTTCAATAGCTTGAAAATCTATTATTTGCCCTCAGCTTTTTTTTTTTTTTTGAGAACTTTAGATTTACTAAAAGTTGTTGTTAAAAATCTATTGATGGGTTTCAATTGATATTAAACCAGTTTTACTGAAATGAATATTAAGGGCCCTAGTCTAAGGTCTTTACCAAGAACCTGAGCAAGCTGGGCACAGCACCATGGGGACAAGCCCCTCACATGGAGACACTTAAGGTCTCCAAAGACATTACGAGCCCCAAGTTCAGTCAGAAGTGATAGTGTACACCTTTAACCCCAGCACTGGGGAGGCAGAGATAGGATTGCTGTGAGTTTGAGGCCACCCTGAGACTACATAGAAATTCCAGGTCAGCCTGACTAGTATGAGACCCTACCTTGAAAAAACAAAACAAACAAATAAACAGCAACAACAACAAAAAAACACAAATGCATCAAGAAGGCAGGGGTACAAAAGTATAACCTGAGGCTGAAGAGATGGCTTAGCGGTTAAGGCGTTGCCTGCAATGCAGAAGGACCAGAGTTCGATTCCCCAGTGCCCATGTAAAGCCAGATACACAAGAGGGCACATGTGTCTGGAGTTCATTTGCAGTGACTGAAGGCCCTAGTACGCCCATTCTCTCTCTCTCTTCCCCCCCTCTCTTTCTCTCTCAATATATAAAATATTTTTTTAAAAAGTATAATCTGAGGGTCCTCCAAAATAAACCCTTTACTTCCCTAAAACAAACTGTGAAGGCTGTAATTTTGTAATAATGGACACCAAAGTCACCTTTATTGAAGGAGCTGCCGTTCATTTTCCCATTGCTTTGTTCGGCGTCGCCATCTTGCTCGTCTAGCTGTTCAAGAGCTAGCTGGCGCCAACTCCGCAAGGACGACTTTCCCACCCAAAATCCATCACTGCTGTGAAACAGAGTGAAGGTTAAATCTTGCAAAAGATGAGCCCTAATGTTCTCATACCCTCTTGGTAAGTCCACAAGGGACATGAATTACAAACACTGGAAACTGGCTGTGATGTATGCAGTTACTTTGAACCCAGTTCCTCACTTTAGCCATCCTCACTCCTCACAGTGAACCTCCCACTTACATGCATACCAATCACAAAAGTTAAGTGGCTACTTCCTGCCGCTTGATCCCTGCTCCCCATCACACACAGCCTTGCCTTTACCTTGACACACAGACCTTCAGGTAAACATGTGCCTATCAATGTGCATGCACGCACATATGTTTAGGACACGTTGGCAGGCTTTTGTAAAATGACCAAAAATAGAGAATTGAAACTAGACTTTTGTTTGTTTTTTTTTGTTTTGAGGTAGGGTCTCACTCTAGTCCAGGCTGACCTGGAATTCACCATGTAGTCTCAGGGTAGCCTTGAACTCACGGCAATCCTCTTACCTCTGCCTTCCGAGTGCTGGGATTAAAGGTGTGCGCCGCCACGCCTGGCTCTAGACTTATTTTTAACTAGAGATGAAAGGTTAAACTTGGGTCTGGAGAGATGGCTCAACGGTTAAGGCACTCGCCTGCAAACCCTAATTGCCCAGGTTAAATTCCCCAGTACCCACATACAACCATCCACACAAAGTGGCACAAGCATCTGGAGTTTGTTTGCAGCGGCATGAGGCTCTATCCTGCTCACACTCTCTCAAGTAAAGTTAAACACAAACTCAAGAAATCCTATTATTTAATGATTCTACTAGTTCTAGGTTTAAGAGCTCTGTGCAGTGAGGTTCACCAAACTCCCAACATCCTAGATGTGTCTGATTCTCTGCTGGCTTCCATTTCTCAACACAAAAGCGAGTAGCAACCTCACCAAGGCAGACCCTGCCTGCACATGCCTGCTGGGATGGTTTTCCCACAAGCCTTCTGCGATTCCAAGGGAAACACAGGCATTATTAGCTGGGCCGGACGTAGTGGCACGCGCCTTTAATCCCAGCACTCAGGAGGCAGAGGTAGGAGGATTGTCTTGAGTTCAAGGCCACCCTGAGACTACATAGTGAATTCCAGGTCAGCCTGGACTAGAATGAGACCCTACCTCCAAAAAATAAAAATAAATAAATAAATAAATAAAAATAAAATAAAAAATACTTTCATTTTATTTGAGAGAGACAGACAGACCGACCAACCGACTGACCGGCCAGGCAGGGCTGCTTGCTGCTACAAGCAAACTCCAAAAGCACATACCACTTGGTGCACATGGTTCTCCACAGGTCATGGGGATTGAACCTGGGCCAACAGGCTTTGAAAGCAAGTACCTTTAACTGCTGAGCCATCTCCCTAGCCCCCTTTTACTTATTTAAAGACAGGGTCATACTATGCAGCAGTCTTCCTGCCCTCAGTGCTGGGATTACAAGTGGGAGGCACCACTGAGTGTGCAGGATCATCTCGGAGAAAGATCTGGCTCTGCCATTCACTGTATTCTCTTCTAAAACTCCCAACTCCCTGTTTTTCAACAAACAAGACCCTGATTGGTTATTTTCTGAAAGTGTTTTAGTTTGTCATGAACAATTGAAGTGTGCAACATACCCCTTTACTGCTGCTTTCAGTAGGTTATTTACAGTTTTGTAATCTTCGTTTAGCTGGTTCTTCAGACGCAAGACGCGACAACGTTCTACAACACATTCCTTACAAAGGGCTTTCACTAGAAGCAAGAGAAGATGAAAGGAAATAGACCTCATTCACAAACCGACTCTCCCCCCCCCCCCGAAGAAAATGCTCACACCAGGATGTGATGGGTGGCACATGCCTTTAATCCTAGCACTCAGGAAGGTGAGGTAAGAGGACTGATGGGAGTTTGAGGCCAGCCTGGGTTAGAAAGAGTTTCAGGTCAGCCTGGGATACAGTGAGACTGTCTTGAGGGGAGGGGGAGGAATAATAAGTAAATACAGGACCTGATTGAACAGACACTCTAGGAATCATACAAAATGTGATTCTTTGAAAGGTCTTCCCACTGCATAGTTTAACTCTAAGTTGAGAATAGTAATTTCGAAAGCAAATCTCCAGATGCATATGCAGGAAGGCCTAATAAAGCATCTAATTAAATGCTTTACATAATCAGAAACTAGGGCTTATTTCAGGAAAGGGGAATTGCAGATGGAGACAGAGAGGGACCTATGTAGCCAGTTGCAGCCTGCTTCAGTGCAAGGTAGCCAGGATGGATATTTTGTGCTTACATAAAACTCTGTATTCAAGCAGAATCCAGCACCTTCCGTATCTGTAAACTAAGAAGCAATCTAGCTGGGCATGGTGGCACATGCCTGTAACCCCAGCACTTGGGAGGCAGGGGTAGGAGGGTCATGGGAGCTCAAGGCAAGCCTGGGACTACACAGTGAGACCCTACATCCAAAAAAAAAAAAAAAAAGGCTGGAATCAACCACATAAACCTTCAGGTACTTTTAAAGATTATTCTATAAATCTACAAACTCCTGCCAGTGTTCTCTTTAAAGGGGCCTAGGTAGTCTACTCAGCATCAAGTGCTTAGCTCAACTTCCTCATTTTAGCAAATCCATATTGCAATATATATGCTCAGGCTTACAGTTTGCATCATCACATGAAGTCTCACTCACAAAAACCACAGACTTATTAGAACACTTGCCTCTTGTTTAAGCAGCAAAGACACCTGAACTTACCAGTTAGTCGTGGACCCCCTCCGTATCTACTATAGAAAATGTCAGCCGCATACTCAGAAATTCTCTTCATAATTGATATTTTGTCTGGGTGAAGCTTGTCGTGGGAACACAGGCAAGCATGATTATCAATAGGCTTGGTGGGTGTTGACTCATCCAGCCACTTCTGCAGCCATTCAAGAGAGACAAACTCATAGGGCTCTAAGGAGAAAAGAATGGGAAGAAGAAACTATGTATTTTTACAGTTTTTGGACTAAGAGTGATATAGTCATTTTCCTCAAAAGACAGTGCAAACACTGCCCATAGTTAGCAGGCTCGGAAGCATCACTCAGAGTCTTCTTTCTGTGAGTGTGACTACAAACCCCAGGTCACTAGCATTCCTGTGAGTTTAAGTACCACAACTGCACAGACCCTATGGGATTGGCTGGTATTATTAACCACATTCTACAAGAGGCACCCACAGAGAGAAGTGCCTTGCTTGGTAGTACAGTAGAGCTTTGATCAGGACACCTATGTTTGGTGACTGGCTGGCCAATCAAACCTCATCCCTTACAATGTCTATTTCATCAACACTTTTCACAAACATGTAATCTGAAAATTAAGATGAGATGCTAAATTGAGCTCCTCCAAGTCAGAAATCCCTCTATAATCAGCTACAGCCAAGCTTCCTAAACTCATTTCGACACTAAGCTCTTTTGCATCCAAGACAAGGCTGGTGCTGAGCAAGGGAAAGTATCTATGCCTCCAACAAAGTCTATGTCGTGATCTATTCACTTCGTTATTTTTTAAGGAAATAATGTGTTCTGGGTAAAGTTGTAGGATAAAGGACACTAGAACCGAATTACTACCAATTTTGAAGTTCAAAATTCAAATACTTCAAAATGAGCTTTAATTTGGGGAAATGGAAGCCCAGAGTTCCCCAAGAGCCAAAATTAAAGATGAAAGGCCAGATTTGATTACTTACAAAGATCTCCAGGGAGTCCCAGCATAAAACATAGGAGAAAACATACAGAGGTTGAATTCATGTATTTATATTATGTACTACTTCTGGTGAGATCTGTAGATGCTTCAGTGCAGCGCCCATTTCCACCAGTTTCACGCTCCCCAGAATTAGACATCCAAAGAGCTACTAACTTTCATGGAATTTTAGGTTAAAGTATTGGAATTTTGACAAAAGACAAAATTTGGAAATGGCAAATCCAAATTGTTGGCTGATGCTGAAACTGGATCTCATCAAAGAGCTTTCGACTGGGCAGCGATGGGACAGATACAGAGGAAGAGCCTCACAGCTGCTAGCTGGGACTATTGAATAATCCATGTCTGCCTCCAAGACACTGAATGTGAGCAAGTTATTTAAGCGTTCCATGCTTCAGATCATTTTATTTGTAAAATGAATGTAATAATACCTGCCTTCGGGCTGGAGAGATGGCTCAGCGGTTAAGGCACTTGCCTCTAGTGCCTGGGGCCCCGGGTTCAATTCCCCAGGACCCACATAAGCCAGACCCACAAGGTGGGTCTCTCTCTCTCTCTGCTTGAAAATGAATCAATAAAATATTTAAAAAAAAAAAAAATAATACCTGCCTTCTACCTACCTCACAGAGAAGTTGTTGAGTGTAAAAGATAAGCTATGTGAAACATTTTGAGCTTTTTGGAAGAAAGGAGATATAGAAAAGTTAATTATACATATATATATATGTATATATATATCTTGGGAAGTAGCTTGATAGCAGAGCCCTTGCCTAATGTGTACAAGGCCCTGGGTTCAATCCCCAGCACCACAAAAAAAAGAGTAAAAAATAAGAAACCATATAATAATAATAATACATACATCCCATTAGCTGGGGCTATAGCTCAGTAGTAGTCCTTGCCTAGCATGCATCAAGTCCTGGGTTCAACTCCTAGTACCGGAAAAAAAAGAATCATAGCATAGCTAATTACATTCAAAATACCTGCTGTATTAATTGCCATTTATCAGGTTTAGGACGCAGACATGGAGTACACTGAATATCTGAAGAATGTAAAAATACTCTATTTGAGAGTGAAATAAACATCTTAGCAAATTTATTAATTTTTCCTTGCATACGCACATGGATTAAGTTTGAGTAACTGCAAGACTCTCGGCACAGGAAAAACAACTGTGATACAAGGCCACATTAAGGAATAATTCATCAGGTGCTCTGTTTTGCCCAACGGCTGGGGAGGAATGGACAGAAGGGATACCTTCTGATGCTGAGTGAAAGAATATACCATAAGAATCTAATCATTAGATTCTGGGTGTTGCAGCTCAGGCCTGCAATCCCAGCACTCAGGATTCTGAAGTGGGAGGATCTCTCATGAGTTAAAGGACAGAAAGGGCTAGCAACATAGTGAGTTCCAGGACAGACTAGGCTAGAATGAGATCCTGGCTTAAAAAGAAAAAAAAATCCAAGAATCTGAAGGAAAGGAACCTAGGCCAACTGAACTACACAACAGGGGTATGTACTAGAAGGAATTCAAGGCCAAGGTGACCTTCATCCACTGGGCAACAGTAACTCAAAGGCAGGTAAGTGAATCAACGTTTTCCAATCCTCTACTAGAATCCCACTGAAAAGTCCAAATGAAACAACAAGCTTAGGATTTTATAAGACTCAAAATGAATTAATGGAGGCTACAAAGATTAGAAAAAACAAGGACTTATCCGACCGTAGGCAGATAGCTGAGATCCTGGCAAGAGATGAGCCACCACAGTCATATCGTGGAGGATCCATATGGAACCCCGCAGAGAATGATGGGATGAACAAGGGACCCACAGCCACAGCCATTCAATCAACACAGGATAAGCCAGGGTGACAGAAACCAACAATTTTCAACACAAAGACCCCTAAGCTCACAACATTAAAGCGGCCTTAATACTCACCCACCACGACTCGGAATTGAGCGGAAGAGAGGGCGGAAAGATTGTGAGAGCCGTGGTGGGGGAGACTATCCAGAGGTATGGCATCCTTCAGTAACAACACACTTGGGCCAGGAGGACCGAGCTGATTACGAGGCTATCCATGGTCCCCTGCCACAAAGACTGATCCAGACAGCCCACGGAGGATATCCAGCTGATTGGGGATGGGGAGGGGGGGCATTGGGGAATTGGGGATAACAACTCATTGTTTGCCCACTAAGTAATTCATTATGGACAATATATATATAAAGAAAAAACAAGGACTTTACAGAGCAGGAAGGAGCAGAGACCACTCACAATTCTGATCGGACAGCAGCACACTTACTTATTAAATCGGCAGTTTACGAGACTCTACTTTGTGTGCTAGGGACCCATGGGAGGAAGAGCTAGCTGGGGAATGCAGATCTTTCCACATTCAAATCTAGGAATATGAAAGAACTGTGCAGCCACACGTCAAGGTGCCTCTCTATAATCCCAGCAGCCAGGGGGCTGAGGCAGGAAGAAGCCAGTCTGGGATACAGAGTGAGACCCTGTCTCACAAAACATACATTGAACCAAAGTACAAAGAACATACCTAGCTTTTGTCACAAATTTGCTTTAGGTAAGTTATGACCCTAGAACTATTCCAGTACAAAAATATAACAGTTTATATAATGTAAAGTGCCTTTTAATTTAAATAATAAGGACCAAATAATTTTCCTGGTGAAACTTAAGATTTTAGGATAGGCTACATGATTATTTAAAAAAAGAAAAATGTTCACACAGATAGAATTTAGTAAAGGCCTAAGGAAAGTGTTTCATTGGCAGCACAAACCCATGATCATTTTACATCATTTTAGATCAAGGAATTTCCAATGTAAAGTAAAAGTGTATAAAACTTCTTTGAATAGCTTGGGCTCTTACTCCAGGCAAACACTCAATGGTATTTTCCTTTTATAGCCACAAAGTCCTTTTCTCTTGTATGAAATACAAGAAACTATACACATACTTTGGAAAACAGATTTCTAGGTCCACGTCCCTTCCAACAGAGGCATAAAAATTAGTGATGTGAACTTAAGAGTTCATTTCCAAATCATTTCCTGGTAAGTAAAGGTCAGTAATTTGTTAAGATACCTCCAACCCTTGAACAGTTATTTAACAGGTCACAAAGATGGGTTTGAACCAAATTAAGCAGCAATTGGAAATCACTATTTCCTCTGGGTCCTGAGAATCGATACCAGAGTTTTTCCATGCCAAGCATATGCTCTATGATGGAGCTATGGTACCAGCACCTAGAAAGAACCTCTCAAAACTTTTCATACAGTCTTAAAATTTTATAATTATCTTTAGTTTAAAATTATACTGGTAATGGAAAATTAAGATGAAAAGACAAAGCCCAAAGTACAATTATGCTTGAATACTTAGTTTCTAATTAAGATGAAACTGCCTCTCTTCTGTCCATAGGAATGAGGCTGGGTGAATTTGTACCTGTGATATGTCAAACATAATTCAGTGTAACAAAAGCATTTCAGCCTTTAAAGTGCTGGTTTATTTTTGAGATAGAAGGTAGATTAGAATAAACATGGACAGTGACACGAATGAACTACACTGTGTGGGAAATTCATAGGAATCACAGGTAAGCTGCAAAGCTTTTCTTCTCCCAGCTTAACATTTGGTATTGAATTTCGAGCTAATCTTACAGTGTCAAAAACTGTATTTGTATAAATCATTAAAATTTAAAAGTTACACTCTTAGGACACAAACTATGCAAAGAAACAGAGTAGGAAAGTTGTTTCCATGGTAATCCAATAAGGTCTGTCTTTAAAACACATCAATATCTCATGCAGGACAAAAACCTGTAAGAGTCATGTATGCAGAGTGCTGACCTGGAATTTCTCATCTATGAACAGCTCATGAAAAGTACATGATAATTATATGAAGCATTATATGTCAAGTCACTGCCAGTTTACATAGTAATGTTATAATATATAAGCTGGCTCCTCAGTTAAGGAAGAAATTTGTTCAAAGTCATTTTTGTGACATTAACCCCCCCCCCCCGCAAAAAAAAAAAAAAAGGCATTAAATGGCAATAATATTGTCCTAGAATATCTTACAGACCAGCTCCAGCAGGTAACCTTTGGTACAGCTCCTTCACCTCCTCGTGCTTTGCTTTTCCCTTATCCACACTTTGCTTCCGCATCTCGGCCATTTCAATACACCACTCCTCAAACTTGGAATTATCCCGATCTACCAGCTCTTTCAGAAAAGCTATTCAAAACAGAAAGACAAAAAACAATTTTAGGGGTGGGGAGATGATGGCTTGGTGATTAACAGTTCTTGTTTACAAACCCTGCCATAGCTACTCATATAAAGCTGCACAGACATTTGTTTGCAGCTACAAGAGACCCTGGTATACCCACTTATACACAAATAAATAAACTTTAAACAGAAAACCAATTTATCCTCATTTCAAACACAAAGAACCATGCTAATCTCCAATGATACTTTCATGGTGACTTCCTATGACTGGTTGATTTTGTAGCTCAGAGGACCCACTTTCTTTACCATCAGGCAGAGGAGGATAAAACTGAACCACTGAAACGAAGCTGGGTAACCATCACCTACTTCTCCATAACCACCACACACACAGAGCCATCAAGTGGATAACAAGCAGCCCTTTCAAATAACTGATGCTAAAAAGTATGGATGAGCACCAGGTGATCTGAGGTATTTTGCTCTTTAAATTGAACAAAATCAAACCATGAAGGGATTATGATCATTGTACATTGTCTATATTTATGGAAGTTGTCAATAAATAGTTTTTATTAAAAAAATTCCTTCATTACTTTTTGAAATGTTTTAAGCTGATATCTGCCTTTCTCCAGGGTTACAGGTAATGGAATAGTCCTGGTAGCTCCTTCATTTCAGAAGCTCATGTGACTTGGTAAATATTTACCTGCACTAACTTGCACCACATGGAAGCAACCTATCGTAATGAAAACAGTCTTGTAGTGTGGCATTCTAAGACATGTCTGATGTAATCCTGCAAGAGTGATTACCTGGAACCTGGACTGGAGTGTTGGGTTTCTCGTGGGTTTGCAGTCTATACACCAACATGTATGCATTTCGAGAACAGTGAGTTCCTTTGCCACACTTGGGTTTACGTGTTTGAGACTTGGAAGGCTCTGCTGGGGTAAAGAAATTAAAGACATTTAACTAGAATGTCCAAAGCTTGCTTTCTTTGTGGGGGCCAGGAAAAATGATTTCTAAAATATGCACTCTAGCACTGAAATCTAAAACATTAAAAAGAACAAGTCCTTTCTTTTACATTTACAAAAAACTGTACAATTATTTTTAAATACGTAATATTTATTTTTACATGAAGGTTCAGCAAATATCTACTATTCAGTTATATGCTAGAGAGACTTGTGATACTCTGAACAGTGGTGGGCACACACTGCTTACATTCCAGTGAGGGGCCAGTCATTAAACAATCACCAGATAGAGTCAAGTATCTTAAAGAAAAACAGTGGAGCTGCAGAGCATGAAGAGAGAGAGAGAGAGAGAGAGAGAGAGAGAGAGAGAGAGAGAGAGAGAGAGAGAGAGAGAGAGAGAGAAAGATAAGGGGAAAATTTCACTTATCTAGTTAATATGCACAGACTTCACAAAAATTTTTTCTTTCAAAGTGGAAAGATGTAGAACTAATATTGTGGGAGAAATCCCCCACTTCTGTATGCTTAAAAAAAGTATAGCTAGAGAAGTTTAGTCATGGCTGGATACTTGGTCTCACTCTAGCCCAGGCTGACCTGGAATTCACTATGTAGTCTCAGGATGGCCTCGAAATCATGGCAATCCTCCTACCTCTGCCTCCCGAGTGCTGGGATTAAAGGTGTGCGCCACCATGCCCGGCTATGGCTGGCTACTTTTAATGCATCTCTGTGGGTAGCTTGCTGGTCATGCTCACCTGTTCTTTCAGCCCTTATTCTCTCAGTTACTGCTACACATTCAATAAACAGTCAGATTAGGACACTTTCAATTACAGCTTAGACAGCCCTAACATACTGAAACCTCAGGATCCAGCCTCATCTGAGTCTCCACACAGGAGCCACCGCCCATTCTCAACTGGATACTTTTTATTGCTTATGATTAAGCTAGCCTGTTGTTTCTGTCTTTGCTGAAATTCTGGTTTCTGTACAATAAAACTTGTTGCATAAACCGAGCGTGGTGGCGAACGCCTTTAATCCCAGCACTCGGGAGGCAGAGGTAGGAGGATTGCCGTGAGTTTGAGGCCACCCTAAGACTACATAGTGAATTCCAGGTCAGCCTGGACAAGAGCGAGACCCTACCTCAAAACAACAACAAAAAAAAAAAAAAAAAAAAAAAAAACACCCCCCAAAAAAAAATCTGAATGGAGTACTGATGAAAGTTAGATTCTCTTAATTCTCCTAGAACTGAGTAATAACCACGTAGCACACAGACAGGACAGCCATAATAAGAGGTTTACTTCTACAATTCTGAGACTTGATTTAAAAAAATCTCAGTAAAGAACTCAAGTAAAAGGCTAAAGAGATGGCTCAGCACTTAAAATGCTTACTTTCAGGGCTGGAGAGATAGTTTAGCAGTTAAAACCCTTACTTTCAGGGCTGGAGAATGAGTTCAGTAATTAAGGTACTTTCCTGTAAAGCCCAACAACCCTGACTTGTTTTCCTAGTACCCATGTAAAGCCAAATGCACTAAGTGGTGCATGCATCTGGAGTTCATTTGCAGTGGCTGGAGGCCATGGTGAGCCCATTCTGTCTGTCTCACTTCTATCGCTGCTTGGAAAGAGGGGGAGGGGGAGGGGGAGGGGAGGGGAAAAGAGGAAAGGAAAAGGAAAGAAAAAAATCCTTACATGCAAAGCCTGACAGACTGGGGTTTAAGTCCCCAGTACCCACATAAAGCCAAATGCACAAGGTGGCACTTGTCTGGAGTTTGTTTGCAGTGGCATGAGGCCCTGACTGCCCATAGTCTGCATCTCAAATAGTAAATAAAAAACATTTTTAATAAAGGAACAAGTAAAACCAAAACATAATCACAATTTAAAGCTTGATCTCAATTTTGTCCCTACTAAAATTGCTACTTACCACTGAGTTATATGCCTAGCTCTAAAAAGCATATGTATTTAGAATCTTTAATATTGTGTCAGTAAAACAGGCAAAAGATTACCAAAAATCAGTTACAGCTTGAAACTGAAGTGCTCCCCTGCTTCCACCCCCATAGGAGGCTTGTGGTGTGTGTGTATATATAAATGTGTGTGTATATATATATATGTGTGTGTGTGTGTATGTGTGTGTGTGTGTGTGTGTGTGTGTGTGTGTGTGTGTGTGTGTGTGTGTGTGTGTGTACGTGTGTTTCTTATTTGCAAGTAGAGAGAGAAAAACAGAGACAGAGAGAAAGGGTGCACCAGGGACTCTTGCCATTGAAAACAAACTCCAGATCCATGAGCCACTTTATGCATCTGGCTTTATTTACAATGGGCACTGGGGGAAATCGAACCCAGGCTGTCAGGCTTCGCAAGCAATTGATTAAGCTAGTCTGATTAAATGATTAAACTAGCCTGTTGTTTCTGTCTTGAGCCATCTCCAGCCCAGCTTGTTTTGAATGTTAATTCCCAGCCAGGGGCACTTGAGAGGAATCTATGGGACTTTTAGGAGGTAGGGCTAGGTGGTGGAAGTAAGTCACTATGTGGACCTTTGAGGGTTATGCCTGGCCCAGGTTCATGGTGCACTCTCAGCTTCAGGTTTCCCCCCACACACTCCAGCCTCCATGCTTTTCCTACTGTGATGCATTGCAATACTATAAGCCAAAATGAACATTTCATCCCTTAAGTGGTTTATGCCAGGTACTGTAGTCACCGTGACAAAAAAGTAAATAATACAACCTATAGATGGAAATGAGACCAGAGAGACTCAAATGCCACCAACACTAAGGGCTAATGCTTCTTTCAGGGTGCCTGATCCCCTCAGAATTAGAGGCCATGTATGTTGGCATGCTGCAGTAATCCCAGCACTCTCAGAAGGCTGAGGCAGGAGGATTGCCACTTTGACTTTCAGGCCAGCCTGGGACCATCTCAAAACAAGGGCTGGAGAGATGGCTTTGCGGTTAAGGCGTCTGCCTGCAAAGCAGAAGGACCCAAGTTCAATTCCCCAGTATCCACAAAGTGGAACATGTGTCTGGAGTTTGTTTGCAGTGGCTGGAGGCCCTGGCACATCATTCTCAGAATCATTCTCTCATTCTCTCTCTCTCCAAATAAAACAAAAAAATTACTAAAAAAAAAAAAAAGAAAGAAAGACAGAAAAAGAAAAAAACAAAAAGCAGCTGGAAAGCCGGGCGTAGTGGCACAAGCCTTTTTTTTTTTGGTTTTGAGGTAGGGTCTCGCTCTAGTCCAGGCTGACCTGGAATTCACTATGTAGTCTCAGGGTGGCCTTGAACTCACAGCAATCTTCCTACCTCTGCCTACCTCTGGCGGCACAAGCCTTTAATCTCAGCACTGGGGAGGCAAAGGTAGGAGGATCACCATGAGTTCAAGGCCAACCTGCGACTACATAGTGAATTCCAGGTCAGCCTGGGCTAGAGAGACCCTACCTCAAAAAAAAAAAAAAAAAAAAAGGCAGCTGGACAAGCTCTTCACAGACTCAGGAATGTGATGAAAGCCTCAGGTGGCCAAATCACTTGGGAATAAGGTTGTCCCACAACATCTCATACTAGGATACTATTCCAAGACTTTTCTCCCCCTAATCATTTCTGTTCCCTTGAGTGACAGAGCAAGGATGTAGTCAAGGGTTTTCTCTTACCACCAGCTACCAAATCCTGGCACCACTGTTTAAGGGGTCTATGGAAGCTAGAACAAGACTTCTTTTTATGGTAGCCCTCACTAGTAGATACCAGCGGGCAGCTTATGTCCCACAGGAACTACAGCATCTTGGGGGGGTGGGGGTGGAGGAGGATCTGGCTCATAAAAAGATTCCAGGATAGAATTACTTGCTAACTCAGGAAAAGACAACAAATCTTTCTATAGTAAATCCAGTATATCTTGTTTTTAACTTAATTCCCATCTTCCCCTGCCCCAAGAAGTTAACCTGGTAACTGAAAAATGACTCTTTGCCTTTAAGCTTTCCTGACAAAACATGTGGTACTGTTTTTTTTTAAAGCAGACACTGTTGCTAACCAAAGATGTCCAATGATGCTAACCTTTAAAAATCTTGGGCCTTGACATTGTATCACAAATATTGCCAGTAAAAAAAAAAAAATTATATTTTAAAAGGGCACTCACAACTTAAAGGTTTTACCTAGATCTTCCTCAATCCCCAGTTGTAATTTCTTCCCTTCCATCTTTTCTATGTCTTCATCATTAAACTTGTACCATTCACCAGACTGTGGATCTTTCACGTGGGCGATGTAGTGGCCAGAATAAGCACTCACTCCTCTGTGGATGAGGACTGCACTGAGCTCATACACATAGGACCCACCTAGAGGGAGAAAGAGAAATGGTGAAAAAAATGCCTGCTACGGCATTTCTGACAGCTGGAACATGAATGGCTTTGACTACAATTCTTTATGCAGCTGGGAGAATCCCAAACACCTCACCAAGAAACTAAATGATGTGATCCATTCCTACAATCCCCACATTCCAGGGAGTAAAGCCACATGAGTTCAAGACTAGCCTAGGCTATACACATAGCAAGCTGGAGGCAACCCTGAGCTATACAGGAAGACCTTATCTCTAAAACACTGAGAAAAAAATGTGTAAGTAATATTACATTTTAGTTATATTTTTCATTTTCTAATTTTAATAAAGCATGGCCGGGCATGGTGGCGCACACCTTTAATCCCAGCACTCGGGAGGCAGAGGTAGGAGAATTGCCATAAATTCAAGGCCACCCTGAGACTACTTAGTGAATTCCAGGTCAGCCTGGGCTAGAGCAAGACCCTACCTCAAAAAAACAAAAAAATAAAAAAAGCATAGCAGAAGTGATTTCTTGCAGAGTTTTCATACTTTATAGCTTTGGGTTAGCCAGAGACCCTCCCTACCTTGGAGGAGGGGGAGTAAATGAAAAGGGCAGGGGTATAAACAGTGGTAGCAAACATGCTTAGCAAGTCAGAAGGTATGAGTTTAATCTCCAATACCAGAAAGAATCTCAAACAAAACCAGACATGGTGATGCACACCTTTAATCCCAGCAGTAGAAGAATGGGATTAAGAATATGGCAGAATAGCCAGCCTGAGGCTACAGAGAGAGTGTGTTCCAGGTCAGCCTGGGCAAGATTGAGACCCTGCCTTAAAATTAAACACGTGTGTGAGGGGAAACCCTCAAACAAACAAACAAATATGAATAGAGGAAGGTTGGAAAATATTTTGACTAAAGTAACAAGAGCAGATTCAAAGAGTTTGGAAATATCTCCTTTCAAATCAGGGTGTGGATGGTCCTCTGTCACAAGGACTGATCCAGACGACCTATGGAGGAGGTTATCCAGTGGAGGGGGGAGGGGAGGGCAGCGGGGAATTGGGGATAACAACTCATTGTTTGCCCACTAAATGTTCTAACTCATTATGGACAATAAATTTTTTAAAAAATTTAAAAAAAAAATCAGGGTGTGGATATACACCTGTAATTCCAGCACACTGGAGTTGGAGGCAGAAGGATCAGAACTTCAAAGCCATCCTCTACCACAAAGTGAATTAGAGGATGCATGGATTACATTAAGTCCTGGGAGGGAGCTTTCATTTTCATTTTTTGCAATTTGTTGTTTTTTCTTTTTAAAAAAATATTTGTTAGAGAAAGAGAGAGAATAGCACACCAGGGCCTCCTGCCATGGCAAATGAACTCTAGATGCATGTGCCACTTTGCGCATCTGGCTTTATGTGGATAATGGGAAATCAAACCTAGGCTGTCAGGTTTTCTAAGCAAGTGCCTTTAACCAAGCATTCTCTCCAGTCTTTTTTTTTTTAACACAGTTTTATGTCCTTAATTATATATAGCTTTTATGTGCTTACTTTTAGAAAGGAAGGAAAAAGGCCTGTGCCCAGCATTTGCAAATGGCAATTACCAACCAACTGCAATTGTGCTCACTACAAATGGAACCTAAATTAATCTCCAGCAATAATTTTTACTGCTTGGTGAAAACATTACCTTTGTGTTCCACGTAAGGCTCCATATCCAAACTTTCTGAGAAGCCAATATAGGTGTTCAGCTTCTTCTTATGTCCAGTTTGCCTAGCCAAAAGGAAAGTTGACTGTGTGATCATCAAAACAACCAGGCTATTATAATCAATGCCACATTGGCTAGCATTCACCTAGCCATCTGTATAAATAGTCCCCCAATGTGCTGATGCCAGAAGCAAAAAGCACAGGCGCATGCCCCAAACACAAAGTTACCTTGCTCTTCATTATAAGATAAAAGGTACAGTTCCAAGTGGGGGGTATCATAATGAGTAAGCAATTTGCTCAAGATATAGCATCATATAAAATATTAAGAAATTAAATTCCATATAGCTTTTAATAAATAGAAGCCAAAAGAAGCAGGGCATGGTCGTACATGCCTTTAATCCCAACACAGAAGTAGGAGGATCACTGTAAATTTGAAGCCAGCCTGGGACTAGAGAGTGAGTTGCAGGTCAGAGAGACCTACTGGGGGTTGGGGGAGAAGATTTAATAAAAAAAAAAGCAGTATTTAGAATACATAGATTTTTCAGGCTGGGGAGAGATGGCTCAGCATTTAAAGGCACTAGCTTGCCAAACCTGATACCCAGGTTTGATTCCATAAAGCCCATGTAACCCACATGCACAAAGTGGCACGAGTCTAGAGTTTGTTTGCAGTGGCAAGAGGCCATGCAGTGCCTATTCACACTCTGTCTCTGTCAAATAGATAAAATAAAAATATTTTGGGTTGGAGAAATGGCTCTTGGTTAAGGTGGTTCCCTCCAGAACCTAAGGACCCCAGTTCAATTCACCAGTACCCATTTAAACCAGATGCATAATGTGGTGCATTCATTTGGAGTTCGTTTTCAGTGGCTAGAAGCACTGAAGCGCCCATTCATATTCTATCTATCCTTCTATCTATCTATCTATCTAAATGAAACATTTAAAAAATAAAATAAATATATTTAAAAATAAAATATAGGGCTGGAGAGATGACTCAGCAGTTAAGGCATCTGCCTGCAATGCTTAACGACCTGGTTCAATTCCCCAGTACACATAAAGCCAGATGCACAAAGTGGTGCATGCATCTTAGGTTAGTCTGCAGTAGCTAGAGCCCTTTGGTACACGTTCTTGTTCTCTATCTCTCCTTGAAAATAAATAAAATGGTTTTTAAAAAATATGGCCAAGGGGCTGGAGAGATGGCTCGGCAGTTAAGACACTTGCCTCCAGTGCCTAAGGCCCTGGGTTCAATTCCCCAGGACCCACATAAGCCAGACCCACAAGGTGGTGGCCCTGGTGTATTCATTCTCATTCTCTCTCTCTCTCCTCTCTCTCTCTCTGCTTGAAAATGAATAAATAATTTAAAAAAAATACAGCCAAGCGTGGTGGTGCACACCTTTAATCCCAGCACTTGGGAGGAAGAGGTAGGACTGTCATGAGTTTGAGGCCATCCTGAGACTACATAGTGAATTCCAGGTCAGCCTGAGGTAGAGCAAGATCCTACCTCAAAATAAATAAATAAATAAATAAATAAATAAATAAATAAATAAATAAATAAATAAATAGGAAAAAAATTAAAAGCCGGGCGTGGTGGCGCACGCCTTTAATCCCAGCACTTGGGAGACAAAGGTAGGAGGATTGCCATGAGTTCAAGGCCACCCTGAGACTACATAGTGAATTTCAGGTCAGCCTGGGCTAGAGTGAGACCCTACCTCGAAAAACCAAAAAATAAAAATAAAATAAAATAAAGGGCTCCATCATCACCTTTCTAAAATCTAGAATTTTAAAATATGATGTTTTGCGGAAATCCCAATACTCAGGAGACTATGGTTGGTGAATCACCATGACTTCAAGGGCAGCCTGTGAGTGAGATCCTGTCTTAGTAAATAAATGGAGAAATGCCACTGATACATGAACACTACCTCTGTTCTTCCCCAGAGGTTACAGGGCACACAAAGAACTGTCTACTGTTAGGCCAAACAATATGAAAAGCTAAGAAAAATATACTAGATATATCACCCAGTTATCTCAAACTTGGAAACTTAGGCCTTATAAACCACAATGAACAAAGTGGCTTTTATTTACCTGTCAAACACAAAACGCATTAGTTGCAAGTTTAGAGTGCAAGGAAGGCTCAGAAGGCGAATCTTTCTGGTGGCATTCTGTTTGCTTTGACAATTCTCACAAAAGTATCGATTGTCTCCTTCTAATTTTTCTTCCTGATAAGGAATTAAAAAAAAATAGTCTGAAAGATTTGAAGCTAACAATAAGACCTCAGATATAAAGCATAATTTCATTTAAATGTTCAGTCAAGCTACTACAAATAATAAACCCACAGGATTAATAGACACTACTAGCTGTGACATTTTCAGTTTATATACAACAGCATTTAAAATTAATGCTAGAGGTGGGGGAAGGGATTATGATCAAGGTACATTGTGTATATGCATGGAAGTTGTCAATAAAAAAAATTTTTTTTAAAGCGAAACAGCTCACCCCTGGAACAGGCTTTGTGGTTGCTGGCACCCCACAAGCTCTGCAGTGCTCTGAGCCCATCAACATTTTGACATGGAAGATGGAAGACAAAAGCAATGAGACATCAAACAGAGGAAGGAACTACTTGAAAAAGAGCGTCTTTAATGGAATGGGAATGGGAATATCCAAGAGGGTAATGGGATCAAATTATGGTATGTTCATACATTAAAGTTCTCAACAGTAAAATGCTAATGAAAAATTAATGCTGCCTCTTCAAAAATGTATGATTTTTAAAATGTAAGAAATGTCACATGTAGGGGGCTGAAGAGATGGCTTAGCGGCTAAGGCATTTGCCTGAAATGCAGAAGGACCAGAGTTTGATTCCCCAGTGCCCATATACAGCCAGATGCACAAGAGGGCGCATGTGTCTAGAGTTCATTTGCAGTGGCTTGGAGGCCCTGGTGCGCCCATATTCTCTGTCTGCCTCCCTCCCTCTCCCTCTCTCTCCCTCTCTCTCCCTCTCTCAAATAAATAAATATTAAAAAAAAAAAGAAATGTCACATGTACCTTGATGCAAAATTAACATGTAAGTAGGGAAAAGGGAATAAAAAAACTACAGGTAAATAAATATACACATGTAACTAAAATTACTGTGTCAACAATATGGCAGCTGCATCCAGAGTCATCTGCAATAATAGCAAGAGGCCCTGGCTTACTTGTATTCTCATTCTCTCTCTTAAACACACACAAATAATAATATTTTTAAAGAATGATTGTCAGACAGGGTGTGGTAGTAAAGGCCTATAATCACATCACTGGAGAGACAGAGGCAGGAGGACTGCTCTAAGACTTGCCTGGTATATATAGCAAATTCAAAGCTAGCTAAAGCAACATGGTTAGATCCTGTCTCAAAAAGAAAAAAAAAAGCTAGCCAGATGTGGTATCCCAGCAGGCTGAGGTAGGAGGGCACTGCTATGAGTTCAAGGCTAGCTTGGATTTTAAAGTGAGTTCCAGGTCAGCCTCAAAAAGAAGAGAGCCATTCTGGTAGTACACGCCTTGAGTCCCAGCACTTGGGAGGCAGAGGTAGGAGGATTGATGTGAGTTTATGGCCACCCTGAGACTACATAGTGAATTCTAGGTCAGCCTGAGCTACAGTGAAACCCTACGGGGGGGGGGGGGGGGAGAATGGGGATATAAACCAAACCCAAACACTACTCCTCTCTGCAGCTAACCAAGAGCCCAGGCAACCATTCATCCTTTCTATCGTATCTCCACCCTTCAGGCTCTTCTGAAGAGAGCACCCACAGTTGTGTCGTGGAAACATGCCCCTATGCTCACAACTCCAATGACCTTTGATTAAGCCTCTGCTGTGGCCTGTTTTCTGTCACTCTCCCTTTGCTGGCACATGCAGCCACACAAAGGCCTTCCTGTACCTAAACCACAAACATGGACCCATCTCAGGCTCTGCCCTCTCTCTCTCTGTTCTAGCAACCGAGAACATTCTCACCTGGTTCATCCTTTCTCCTTCATATTTCAAATCGCAACTAACCCTGGGCTTGTCTCTCCATCCCCAGTCCCCATCCTGCTTTATTTTTCTCAATAGGCTGTACTGTGGTTGACATGCTGCATGCTTTCCTTGTATTTAATGACTGATCTTCTGTGGTACCCAAACCACTCTACTGAAGCTCCATTGAAGTTGATTCTGTCTGTCTTGCCCAACATTTTCTCCCCAACAACTGAAGCAGAGCTTAGGAAAGTCAGCACAGGAGTGTTTAGCTGAATGAAATGAAACATGGCTGTCACTGATGCATGTTTTAGAATACTGGGAAAGAGGGCTGGAGAGATGGCTCAGCGGTTAAGGCACTTGCCTCCAGTGCCTAAGGTCCTGGGTTCAATTCCCCAGGTCCCACATAAGCCAGACCCACAAGGTGGTGGCCCTGGTTCTCTCTCTCTCTCTCTCTCTCTCTCTCTCTCTCTCTCTCTCTCTCTCTCTCTCTCTCTCTCTCTCTGTATCTCTGCTTGAAAATGAATAAATAAAAAAAATATTAGAATACTGGGAAAGCAAAAAATAATCACGACAGGAAGCTATATAACAAACTCCTTTGGTATACTGGGCCTGTTCACAGCTGAAAACAAAGGTTTCCTCTTAGCAGTTACCACTCAGATATGAATCTAACTATGCAGAAAGTAAAAATATGGAGAGGAGAGGTTGAAGAATGCCCATACTGATGTTGTGCATAGCTGTATTTAATGCATTCTAGTTCTTATTATGTTAAAAAAGAAAATTAGCTTTCTGGTAACAGAGCCCAGATTTTCTATTTTTAAAAAATATAGCCGGGTGTGGTAGTGCATGCTTTAATCCCAGCACTTGAGAGGCAGAGGTAGAAAGATCTCCCTGAGTTTGAGACCAGCCTGAGGCTACATAATGAATTCCAGGTCAGATTGGACTAGAGTGAGACCCTATCTTTAAAAAAAAGGGAGGGGGGGCTGGATAGATGGCTTAGCAATTAGGACACTTGCCTGAAAAGCCTAAAGGCCTGGTTTCGATTCCCCAGTACCCACGTAAAGCCAGATGTACAAGGTGTTTGCAGTGGCTGGGGCTCCGGTGCACCCACTCTCTATCTTATCTGCCTCTTTTTCACTCTTTCAAATAAGAAATAAGAAGTATTTTTAAAAAAAGAGGTTTGTTTATTTGAAAGACAAGAGAATGGGAGCACCAGGGCCTCCTGCCATTGGAAACGAACTCCAGGTACATGGGCCACTGTGCATGTGGCTTTACGAAGGTATTGGGGAATTAAACCCGGGACATCAGGCTTTAGTGCCTTCAACCATTGAGCCATCTCTCCAGCCCCAGATTTTTCTTAATCTGCTACCCACAGACACTCAAAATTTTACACAAACAACAGAATGCAAACCAAAACATACTCTTAGATGCAAGCTGCTTTGAAACTTTATAAAGTTTATTCTGGATTCTTACACAAACCAATACTTCTTCCATGGAAAAATCTCCAATGGATCTACTCTTTAATCAAAATCCCATTCAAGAAGATAGTATACGAGCACTTGCTGCATAAGCTTGAGGACCTGACTTCCACCTCCAGCACGTTTATGCCTATACCCTAGTGCTAATGGGACAAAGACAGGAGGATCACTGGGGCTCATGAGTCAGCCAGGCAAACCAACCAAACCACACCAGGTTAACTGAGTAACTCTGTCCTGAGGAAATAAGGCATAAGAGAATAGAGGACATCAACATCCTCTTCAGGTCTCTGCACACATGTGCATGGGGTGCTCTCCTAACACACACACCATGAACACCAAACAAACAGAAAGCCATTCACAACATCGCTGAACCACCACTAGGCAGAAAATCATGTACAATGAGATATTCATACCTTCAAAAATTCTGAGATACAATCTGTTAACTGCTTATGGCCTTGGATATTTAACTCAAGTTCATAGAACTTTGATAAGAGCTTGGACTCCCGACCACAGTGATTGCAACTACAATAAAATAGAACAATAAAATGAAGATCAGAGAAAGAAATGCAATAAAGTGTCTTTGTTACTATATCCTGATGCTAGAGGAAACGCTTATAACCTTATTCTGTCACAGAAATTATACCATATGAATTATAATTAAAATAAAAACAAAAAGTGAATAGGCAGCTCAGCTATTTTATGACTAGAAAATTTCAAAGAGGTATTGTACACTACTTGGTTTTTCTGGTCAATTCCAAATTTGATCCTTCCAACCCAAAAAGACAATGATCAAACAAGTAGCTCACCCAGGCACTGCTCCCAACACCTGGATGGCTCAAGAGCAATTAGCAAAGCAGCTGTTTACATGCTCCCATGGAAGTGCATTGCTATAAATACTTCAGGTCCCATGATAACCCACTATCGTGATAACTTGGAACAGAAATGAAAAGGAGGAGATGTGAGTAACTGCCTTCCATGAAACAGCTGCAGTCAACTTACACAGTGACATAGGCATACTCGCCACAGAACTGCTGCTGAACAACGTTCCGCACATCTGGGTTCTTCTGTTTAGACAAAGTATCTTCCAACAGAGACATAAAGAGTTTTGAAAATTCTTGGGCATCCTACATGTTTGATAGAGAAAGAAAAGTGTATCTTGCTTACCAAGCTCTAATACAAATGGTAATAAACATCCAGAAACTACGTGTACTCCTTCAAATTAATTTAGAACAAAGACTACAGACAGCTATGTTGAACCAGTTTGTTCCAAAAATAAATTTTTCAAAAACACTATCAAGCATAATGTGAAACATCTGAGATAGTAAATAATAGCGCCAATAATCTACAACATAGAAACATTACATTTGAATGAGTATCCTACTGCACCCTTCTTTAGGAACATTCTAAGGAATGCCTGCGCACCTTGGACCACAAGGATAAGGCAGCAGTAGCTGGTGTTGTTCTTACCTGCTGTTGCCCAGTGTCCAAGCCCAAAGCTTTCACAAACCCAGAAGGATCAATGTATCTCCTGTTACTGTTTTGTAGCAAAGCAAACAAGTACTGCAGGTGTTCACAAATTGTCTGAGGCTCATAATCTATTAAAAGAAGAATTCAGGTTTGTTTTCTGGGACTGATGCGATGCCTACTATGCTAATGAGGCACATGAGGTTTCTTTTGTGAAAGTTGTAGCTTTTCTTTAAAAAAAAAAAAAATTTCCTGCCACTGGGACTAGGAAGATGGATCAGCAGTTAAAGGTACTTATAAGCCTATCAACCCAAATTCAACTCCCTAGGACCCATGTACAGCCTGACCCATTGTGTCACATGCATTATGATCCCAAAGGACATACATCAATGGAAGATGAAGCCATAAGTCCCACAGTGACAAAGAAAGAAAGAGAGGGAGGGAGGGAGGGAGGGAGGGAGGGAGGGAGG
>PVHP010018222.1:0-23955 GCA_004024765.1 Zapus hudsonius | reverse complement strand
GGCTTTTCATGTGAGATCTGGGGATTGAACTCGGGCACTCCAGCTAGAGCGGTGATCGCTTTATCTTGCTGAGCCACACCCCATCCCCACTGTAGTTTTGTTTTCTAAAAATATTTGAGAGAAAGAGTTGGAAAGAGACAGAGAAAGAGCATTAGCACTCCAGAGACATGCACAAGATGGCATATGCATCTGGAGTTTGTTTGCAGTGGCAAGAGGCTCTGGTGCACCCACCTTCTCTCTCTCTCTCTCTCTCTCTCTCTCTCTCTCTCTCTCTCTCTCTGTAAATAAAAACATTTTTAAAGCAGGGCATGGTGGCACACATCTTTAATCCCAGCACTCAGGAGGCAGAGGTAGGAGGACTGCCATGAGTTTGAGGCCACTTTGAGACCACATAGTGAATTCCAAGGAAGCCTGGCTAGAATGAGACTCTGCCTTGGGAAAAATAATAAATAAATGAAAATAAAAATAAAGAGTTATTTATATCATGCAAAGAACTGAACTAATCCAGTAGAGTCCTGGGCATGCTGAGTAAGCGGCTAACCTCCTTCGCCTAGAACCCGTCTGGGGAACCAGCAACCCCGACAATGAGGAGACTTACTTGGGGACCAGCTCCTTCTGTTTGAGGATGCGGTACACTTCAGCGGAGGTCTGAGGTCCCTGGAGCTTCTGCCCATTCAGCATCTCCTTCTCCAATTCTTCAATGGTCTTAAAAGCAAAGGGTGAGAGCATGGTGAGCACTACCGAGCACAGGGGCATTGAAGGGCCAAAGAGGGGACGCATGCAGGGACACGGGACAGACAGTGACCTGGATCCCATGTGACGGGTCAGCTGTGTGCCCACTGGAACTGGGCAGCACCATCCCATGGGCTGGGGTCTGGGACTACGGAAAGGAGAGAGCCGTTTCCTCTCTGTGATTGGCTGTCCCCACCAAGAGGGACTGGAACCTGGAACCCTTCTACCCTTCTTGATTTTTTGTCAAGTATTTTGTCTCATCAATGGGATGGTAACTGATACAGGTGCCAATGTTGTCAGTCTGCAAAAATAGGCCCTGGGGTCACAGATGAGGACGTTACCTTCCCCGTCCTGGCGAAGGCCTCGGCCACCCTGCGGTTCCGCCCTCCATAGCACGTGGTGATGAGGTCGGCCACCCCACAGCTCTCCAGGAAGGTGGCCGTGGACACCTGGCCCTTGCAGAAGATCCTGGCAAAAGCGATCATTTCCATGAGGCCCAGGCGGATGACGGCAGCCTTGGTGTTATCCCCGCAGCGGAGGCCATCGCAGAACCCGGCTCCCACGGCAACGATGTTCTGCAGAGACCACAGAGCCCAGGATGACACGAGAGCACCCTCGGGACCTCCCCAGAGCCAGGATGCGGGTCACTGTGTGGGGGACGATGGTTAGGTTTTCAGCCAGAGAATCTGAGTGGCTGACAGCAGTCTGTGGTTAGATTCTGTCTCCAGAACTACTTTGCCTTTGAAGTTAGTAAAATGGAATGAATGCTCTGGGGGTTGGCAGAGAGTTGAACTGGTAGTGTTTGCCATGTGTTAGATTTTGGGGTCAGAATAGAGATAAACACATTTTTGAGTCTAAGACTATTGTAAAAATAGAGATAGAGAGAAAAGAGGGTGGTGCATGTACTTGGAGCCGGAAAGCAAAAAGAGAGAGAGAGAGAGAGACAGAGAGAGAGAGAGAGACAGAGACAGAGACAGAGAAGGTTTTATGGAGAGAAGGAAGAAAGCTAGCTACAGAGGAGGAGCTTTGGACTAGGTACTGCAGTAGGGGCTGGATGTGTGTGGCATTCCCTCATCTGGGCCCAGAGGCATCCTTCAGTTACGTTACAGGAGATAGTTCCAGAGCCCCAGGCCTAGTTAAGAGTAAGTCTGTATAGGAGAGAGGAGAGAGGGGGTTGGGTAGAGAGCTCTGGGGTTCTTATACCATGTAAACATGAAGATCTGAGTTTGATCCTCAGTATTCATGTTAAAGAAAAAAAAACCTGTCAAGCGTGTTGCACACCTTTATTCCCAGCACTTGGGAGGCAGAGGTAGGAGAATCCTTGTGAGTTTGAGGCCACCCTGAGATTGCATAGTGAACTCAGGCCAGCCTGGGCTAGAGCGAGAGCCTACCTCAAAGAAACTCAAAAGAAACCACCTGGGCTGGAGAAATGGCTCCTTGGAGAGCGTTGGCCACGTGGTGGAATTTGGGAAATTCTCCATTGCTCCCCTGTGTCTCCCGGCTGTGTCTGTGTCCCCAGGAAGTGAGTGAGAACAGGGTTTTTGACACGTTCCAAGGGCTCCGTCTGGTAGACAGGCGATGGTGGCTCTACTAGGTCAGCTCTAGTCATGGCAACTCTGAGGAGTGGGCTTAATCTCCCATCCTCCTGGCGGGTGCAGCTGAGGCTCAGAAATGCCCTGAAATGCTTGCTGACTTACTCCTAAGTCCCAACGACAGGCCCAATGTGTCTGCTTCCAGCACATGGAAAACCTACCTCATTTCTGCCAGATCAGAGAGACGTAACCAAATGCCAGACACATGCTACTTTTTGCATCTGGCTTTACATGGGTGCCGGGAAAATGAACCAGGCTGGCAGGGTTTGCAAGCAAGTCCAAGAGACCTTCTTAAGTCAATGGGAGGACATGCCTTCACAGCGTCTCAGAGACAAGAAGGTTAAAGAGCAGCTCAGGAAGAGGAAAGATTGGGGGGGGACCCACAAATAGCAACGGCTAACCTTGCTGGATGTGTGTGTCTTATATCATTAATTCCTTTAAACCTCCTGAATTCACATAAAGCAGGCCCGATGATTAAGTGCAATGAGAGTTGAAACTGAGGCACACAGGGTAAGCAGCCTGCCTGAGGAGATGCACCACACCCAACGGGCCAGTGAGCAAAGGCCACAGAGAGAGGCCACTTCAGAGTCCAGCTGAGAACGTTCTCACAGGGAGAACTAGCTGAGGATTTGACAGGAGAGCTCTCTCACTGGAGGTGGCCAAGCAGGACTGCGTGAGCAGGCCTGAGTTCCAGTCCAGGGCTTCCAAGTTGCTGCACTCAGAGACCAGGTGAATGAGGACACAGCAGGCAGAGGAGGGTGGCTCTCTCACCAGGGCCTGGGGTCTGGACTTCCAGGAGCCAGCTAATCACCCTCTGTAGGGTATCTCCCCCAGTTTAATCACCTTACGAGAGATCTCAGAATCATGTCCTCACTCTCCACCACTTATCAGTGTCACAGGAAAAATAAACCCAGCGAGCCAGCTGAGCAAGCTTGAACGGCATCCACAGATGAAAGTGATCATCAGATCCGCCACATGTAAATCCGCTTTAAACTATGTGCAGCTAAAAATACCACGGTTTTCAGAAGACGGACATGCTGAGGCCCTTCCCCAGTTCATGGGTGGTGGCAATCCTGGAGTGGAGCTTTGTGGTCCTGCGTTGAGTGGTGTGGACATGGCCAGATTCTTCAATTCTCACCCTCCCACAAAAACACAAAAACAGCCAGGCATGGTGACACACACCTTTAATCCCAGCACTCGGGAGGCAGAGGTAGGAGGATTGCCGTGAGTTCGAGGCCACCCTGAGACTACAGAGTGAATTCCAGGTCAGCCTGGGCTAGAGCGAGACCCTACCTCGAAAAACAAAAACAAAAGGCAGAGCAGGAATGGCTCAGGCTCAGTGGGTAAGGTGCTTGCTATGGAAATATGAGCACCTGTTCGGATCCCCAGAACCCTTCTCCTACCATGAGTTGGGAAGAGAAGACATGAGAATTTCTCTGAAGCTTTTGGGCCAAACAGCCTGGTGAACTAAGTGGTGAATGAGAGACCCTTCTCAAACAAGGTTTTGGTTTCTGGAGATAGGGTCTCACTCTGTATCTCAGGCTAGCCTAGAACACTATGTAGCCTAGGCTGACCTTGAACTTGCAGCACTCCTCCTGCCTCAGTCTCCTGAGTGTATTACAATACTTGGCCTGTATATACTTTTTAATTTATCATCCTATTAGCAGTCCAGAGCCCTCCATCTAGAATCTTCTCCCCTAACACCCTTTGTCCTGGGCAGATTTCACAGCATCTCTGTGGACCATTAAAAATATCTAGTCACTTACAAAGAGCTTTGGAACAACTTCTGGCCATCCTGGGCCATTGGACATTCATGACGGCCCTTGCTGTGGAGCAGTTATTAGTTTAATGGAGGACTATTAAAAACACATAAAAATCTCCACAGAAATCAAGTAGGCAAAGCCAACGTCTTGACTGTGTAGCACAGCCTGCCTCTACACAATGCAGAAGTGTCTCCCTATCTGTAGAAATACAGACGGGTGTGGCCAGGGACCCCAAGTCATTCGACTCTACTTTTAAAGATGCTTACAGTATGTCGGGACCTTGTACGTGCACCCAAGATCCATTCTAGAAAGTGGTTTTCGATCCTGACTTGAAAAAGGGATGAACAATTCAAGAAAAGTGGTGGGCAGGGGGCTTAGTGTATTAAGTGCTTGCCTCACAGGCATGGGCACCTGAGTATGATCCCTAGAACCCACTAAAAGAAAATGCAGGCGCACGCTCCCAGTGCTGTGAGGTGGGGACAGAAGGATTCCTGAGACTCACTGGCTACCAGTCTAGCTGACTGGTGAGCTCCAGACCGGTAAGAGAACCTGTCTCAAAACAGATGGACAGCTCCTGAGCAATGATGCTGGAGGTTGGCCACTGTGCGCACACACTGCTGAAGCCCTGTCCACGGGAGCACCTTTCTCTTTTACAGAGTTCAAACAGCCTAACCACAAATGCAATATAGGCCAGTTGGCCAAATGACTAAATCTGTAGCGACGGTCTCCTGACACTCTCTAGCCACTGGCCAACTGAGACCGCTTCTTTAGTCCACCTTTCCACTCTAGAGAAAAAAGATAAACTATTCTTAGAAAAACCTCTTCTCAGCAAGAGACAATTTTTTTTCCTTGAAAAAGCAAGCAGCCAAACGACCAGGCAGAGAGTGGAGGAGGAAGAGATTCCAGGTCATGATAACATCCAGACGAAATAAATGAATGGAGGCTTGGCTCCAGGGTAAAATCCCAGGAAACCCCAACAGAAGGCTCAGATGCCAATCCCAGCACCCCAAGGAACAAAATAGCACTAATTCACCCACTTGAGTCCAAGCTAAGTGAGTAAAGAGCTCCACCAAATCTGGGCCTGGGGCTGGAGCGATGGCTCAGCACTTAAAGGCACTTTCTCACAAAGCCTGTTGGCCCAGGTTCAGTTCCCCAGGACCCACCGAAAACCAGATGCACAAAGTGGCACGTGCATCTGGAGGCCCTGGCGTGTCAATCTCTCTTTCTCTCTCAAGTAAGTAAGTAAAATTAACAACAACAAAAGCTGGGTGTGGTGGCACTAGGGAGTCGGAGAAAGGATCACCACAAGTTCCAGGTCAGCCTGGGCTAGAGTGAGTCCCTATCTCAAAAAGCCAAGATGAATGAATGAATGACTAGGGAGCTCCTCTAATCAGAAGTGAAAAAACCAGGCTCAGTTTACCTTCAGAGCACCACAGAGTTCCACCGTGTCTGCGTCATCCACCACGGTGATCCGGAAGTTGGGGGTCTGCAGGAGCTCTTTGAAGAGAAGGCCGTTTTGGATCACCTTGCTGCCTATGGGAGGGCCAGGAAGACAGAGATTTAATGACAGACTCCAGGGTTAATTCTGACGTTTGGTAGTGTACAATATTCATTTATTTCTTATTACAAAAATAAGAGAGACTTATCACAAAATATTTAGAAAAGGCCTAGTAGCAGAAATAGAAAATAAAGGGAGAAGCCAGGCATGGTGGCGCATGCCTTTAATCCCAGTGCTTGGGAGGCAGAAGTAGGAGGATCACCGTGAGTTCAAGGCCACCCTGAGACTATAGAGTGAATTCCAGGTCAACCTGGGCTAGAGCGAGACCTACCTCGAAAAACCAATAAATAAATAAATAAATAGAAAAAAAAGAAAAGGGGAGGGGACAGAGATGGCTCAGTGGTTAAAAGCGCTTGTTGTATAAACCTGACAACCAGAGTTCCTTAGCACCCACCCTGGAACACAAGTAGTTCACACATCTTAATGCCAACAGCTACACTACCTTCGAAAACCAAAACAAGATGGCTTAGTGGTTAAGGCATTTACCTGCAAAGCAGAAGGACCAGAGTTCAATTCTCCAGTATTCATGTAAAGCCAGATGCACAAGATGGCACATGTGTCTGGAGTTCATTTGCAGTGGCTGGAGGCCCCTGTGTGCCCATTCTCTCTATCTGCCTCCTTCTCTCTGTTACTCTCTCTCAAATAAATTATATATATATATTTTTAAAAAAAGCCAGGCATGGTTGCACACACCTTTAATCCCAGCACTCGGGAGGCAGAGGTAGGAGGATTGCCGTGAGTTCAAGGCCACCCTGAGACTACATAGTGAATTCCAGGTCAGCCTGGACTAGAGTGAGACCCTACCTCGAAGAACAAAAACAAAAACAAAAAGCCTGGATGTAGAGCCTGTCTTGGCTTGTGGGGTGCGGTGGGGCTAAGCAAACCCACCCGCCCTGCCAGGCCCTAAACTGCACTGAAGGCAGCTCTGCTTGGCCCAGTACAGGCACCATAGGCCTGGGCTCTGCCCTCCTCAAGGTGGGAGGCCAGGTGTTGGTGAGCTTCCCAGCACACTGCCACCTCCCAGACCAATTCAATCAGCTCTGGGGGGAACAGCACCCTGACTTTCTGAGATTCCCCAGAGAGCTCCGGGAGAAGACAAGTTTGCAGACACCTCATCTACCCTCACTCTGGCTTCCTGTGGAGCAAATACTAGGCAGTACAGGACGGTTGCCAAGTTAAATAAGAAGCAGATATGACAACGCTCGAAGCATCCATGATTATGGAGTAGGCTTCCCTCCCTCCCTCCCTTTCTAGGTTGGTTTTTGTGGTTTTAGATGGAGTTCACATGCATGCTAGTGAGCACTCTATCAACTGAGTTACAACTCCAGCCCTGTAATTCAATTCTGTCCCATTCCATCCTATCCTATTCTGCGATTTGATTTTGTTTTCTTGGAGGCTGGTCTTGAACTTGTAGTGATCTGCTTGCCTCCGTCTCCTGAGGGCTGGGATTATAGGTATGAGCCACTATGCTGGGTAAACTTTTCCTTCCTCCTCCCCTTCCTGTTTTTGGCAGTTCTGGTGATTGAACCTAGGGCCTCACACACACGAGGTAGGAATCTACACTTGAACTCTAGCCCCATGCCTTAGAAACCCACGTTCAGGTCTGGGAAGATGGCTTAGTGGTTAAAGGCATTTTAACCACATAAAGCCAGATGCATAAAATGGCGCGTGCATCTGGAGCTCGTTTACAGTCTCAGGAGCACTCTCTGTCTGCCTCTTTCTGTCTCTCAAATAAATAAATATTTTTGTAAAAATTTCCAGGGCCAGGTATGGTGGTGCACGCCTTTAATCTCAGCACTCAGGAGGCAGAGGTAGGAGAATCACTGTGAGTTCAAGGCCAGCCTGAGCTAGAGCAAGACCCTATCTCTAAAAAACCAAACAAAATTTTCTATATATAACATCTTTGAAAATATTTAAGCCATGGCTAATAAGGCATTTCTTTATTATTGCTGCCAGCGAGAAGCAGCATGACCTTCGGAAGACCCAGAGCCTTCTGGAGGGTCTCTCCCAGCTTCAGTACCAGCTAGGAGACAGAAGCACCTTCTCTTTCTTGCTCGGCCGTAGAGAAGGCAGGAAATGGCTGGGGCTGCAGCTCTGGGCTAGAACATGGGCTCAGCATCCATGAAGGCCTGAGCCTTCGCATGAGTGGGGAGGGGAGGAAGAGAACAAGCAGGAGCAACGGAAGGCACGGCTCAAGCAAGAAGTGTCCACTCACCGATGGTGGTCTCACAGAACTTCTCTGCCGCCACCTCGCTGGCGATGTTGGCCCCCATCAGCACGCTGATGTCAATGCCCATTTTCTCTCGGATGATGTCAGAGATGAGCTTCAAGCCCTCAGGACCCTCGTCTATGCCCTGTGGGTGCAGAGAAGTCAACGAGGCAGAAAGCAGCAGCCTTGTCTCTTCCTCCAAGCAGTGATCCAACTAAACCTCTCCTCCCTTAGTACCTTACTGTCAAGTGTTTGCTCAAAGCCAATAAGAAAAGTAGCTAGGGCTGGAGAGATGGCTCAGCAGTTAAGGCACTTGGCTCCGGTGCCTAAGGCCCCGGGTTCAATTCCCCAGGACCCACATAAGCCAGACCCACAAGGTGATGGCCCTGGTGCATTCTCTCTCTCTCTCTCTCTCTCTCTCTCTCTCTCTCTCTCTGCTTGAAAATGAATAAATAAAATTAAATTAAATTTTAAAAAAGTAGCTAATAGCCAAGAAAAGGAAATGAACTTGTACCGGTTACTTCTCATTTCTAGGACAAACCACCTGACCAGAAGCAATTTTATTTTGCCTTACAGTTTCTTTAGTCGGGCGTGGTGGTGCACACCTTTAATTCCAGCATATGGGAGACAGAGGTAGGAGGATTTCTGAGAGTTCGAAGTCAGCCTGGGCTACAGTGAGATGCTACCTCGAAGTATATCTATTATTTATTTGCGAGACATAGAGTATGGGCAGACCAGGGCTTCATGCTGCTGGCAAACAAACTCCAGAGGCACGTGCCACACTTGCATCTAGTTTTACGTGGATATCTATCGGGAATCAAACCGGGGTCAGCAGGTTTTGAAAGCAAGCGCCTTTAACCAACGAACCAGCTCTCCAGCTCTTGGATTACAGTTTCAAGAAGTCTCTTCATGGCAGGGAAAGCATGACAAGAGCAACAGTCAGGTGGGCTTCACATCTCCACAGCAGCAGGGATAGTCTGAGTAATGGACTACAGTCAATGCCTGCTCCCAGTGACACACCTCTTCCAGCAAGGCTCCTCCTACTGGGGAACTGCTTACGGGCTGGAGAGATGGACCATTAGTTAAAGGCACTTGTTTGCAAAACCTGATGGCTGGGGTTCGTTTACCCAGTACCCACATAAAGCCAGATGCACAAAGTGACTCATGTTTCTGGTGTTTTTGCTTTCAGTGGCAGAAAGCCCTGGCACAGCCGTATTCTCAATTCTCTGTCTGCCTCTCTCTTTCAAATAAATATATTTATTTTAAAAATGAGGCTTAATCACAACCACTTGAGGCTGGGGCATTTTACATTCAAACCACACGGGAGTCTTGGGTGAGCAGGGCCTAGGAGGGTCTGCCTCTCTCCTGCCCAGTGCGCAGGTTACCTTGATGAGGGTGATGCCCAAGGCCTTCTTGGGCACCCTGCCGGTGATCTCATCGCAGATCTTGTGAATGAACTGGTGGGGGATAACAAACACCAGCAGGTCTGCATCCTGCACAGCCTCACTGAGGTTCGGGACGGCAACCTGCACCGGGGAGAAGACAGACATTCCTACATCACTCTGACCATGGCAGATCTATAAAGACAGAAAGTCGCAACAGACCCTGGTATGCTCATTCTCTTTCTCTCCTCATATGTGCTCATTCTCTCTTTTTCTGTCCGCCTCTCTCTCAAATAAATGCATTTAAAAAAAAAAAAAAAAGAAAGTGAAGCCGGGTGTGGTGGCGCACAGCACGCCTTTAATCCCAGCACTTGGGAGGCAGAGGTAGGAGGATCGCCATGAGTTCAAGGCCACCCTGAGACTACATAGTGAATTCCAGGTCAGCCTGGGCTAGAGTGAGACCCTACCTCGAAAAAAAAAAAAAAGAATATGAGGTTTCTTTTAGGGATAATTATATTATTTCAAAACTGGGCTGGAGAGATGGCTCAGCGGTTAAAGGCACTTGCTCGTAAAGCCTGATGCCCGAGTTTGATTCCCAGTACCCATGTAAAACCAGATGCACAAGTGGTGCATGCATCTGGAATTCCTTTGCAGTGGCTGGAGGCCTTGGTGTGCCCATGCTTTCTCCCTCCCCCAACTCTTTCTCTCTCTTTTATATTATTTATTTATTTTTGTTTTTCGAGGTAGGGTCTCCCTCTAGCCCAGGCTGACCTGGAGTTCACTATGTAGTCTCTGGGTGGCTTCAAACTCACAGTGGTCCTCCTATCTCTGCCTCTTGAGTGCTGGAATTAAAGACATGCGCCACCGCGCCCGGCTAAATAAATACTTTTAAAATATTTGAAAATTTACTGTAGGCTGGAGAGATAGCTGAGCAGTTAAGTGTGCTTCCTGAACACGTATGAGTGTCTGAAACTGTCCACATTTGAATATCCAGAACCTATAGAAACATCTTGGCATGGGCAAGCCTGGCTCACTTTCTTTCTTTTTTTATTTGCGAGAGAGAGAGAGAGAGAGAGAGAGAGACAGAGAGAGAGAGAGAGAGAGAATGGGCATGAAGAGAAGAGCTTGCACCTAAGTGAGCTCTGGATGGAGAGCTAGGAATGTGACCCACAGCTTTGACCCGGCAATGACAAGAAATAAACAAGTCTTTCCACTGAGGGAAATCATAGAAGCAGACCAGCCAGCTTTTAGTGAACGGGCAGTGACATGATAAAGCCATTGTCACAGAAATTTCCTTACTGTGACCTGGGAGAGACTCAGGCAGGCGACAGCTGGAATCCGAGCAAAAAACCACTCACCGTCTCAAGCCGGCACATTACCAATGGAGAGCATTAAGAGTAATCCTGGCCGGGGATGTGCTGGCAGAGTGCTTGCCTAGCGTGCATACAACCCTGACTTTGTGTCTCAGCACCACATGACCAGGAGGGTGGTGCCTGGGACCGCATCGGGAGTTCCAGGTCAGCCTGGGCTACAGTGAGACCCTAACCTCAAAAAGAAAAGAACAGAGAGAGGAGAGGGGAGGGGAGAAGAGAAAAGAAAAACAAAAGAAAAAGGAGCCAAGTATGGTGGTATACTCATATACTACCTCCCTCCCCTTGAAAATGGATGCATGCATATATATATACATATACATATATTTTTCCCCAAGAGTTAGGGTATCATGTGCTTCCTACAGGTTGTATGTTGATGCCCAATGCCTCATGACTACATTGGATAAATGTCATGGTTTGATCCAGGTGTCCCCCACAAACAAATGAACGTGTTCTCAATGATCGATCCTCAGCTGATGGCAGTTTGGGTTTTACAACCTTGCTGGAGCTGTGTTGTTGGGGGCAGGCTTATGGGGTTATAAGCCAGCTCCCCCTTGCCAGTATTTGGCACACCTTCCTGCCGCTGTTTGCAGTGCTGTGGCAGAGGTGATGTCCAGCCCTCTGCTCATGCCATCGTTTTCCCTGTCAGGATGGAGTCTCCCCTCGAGTCCGTAAGCCAAGTAAACCCATTCCTCCACAAGCCGCTTTTGTTTGGGTTCTTTCTGCCCAGAAAATAGGAAGCTGACCACAACAGTGTCTAAATAGGCAATTAGCTGGGAAGCATGGTGGATGGTGTATGCCTGTAATGCCAGCACCGGGGAGATGGAGGTATGAAGATTGAGTTCAAAGTCATCTTTAGCTACATGAGACTTTATCTTAAAAAAAAAGAAAAAAAATTCCCCAGGCCTTGGGAGACAGAGATGCTTCCTGTCTTCCAAACCCCTGTCTTGCAAAGTCTGCCAGCCTGGGGTTCAGTTCCCCAGCACTCACATAAAGCCAGATACACAAAGTGGCACATCATCTGGTGCTCATTTGCAGTGGCAAGAGACCCTGACACACTAACACACACACACATACACACAGGCGCAAATAAATAAAAATAGTTTTTAGCCAGGCATGCTGGCACACACTTTTAATCCCAGCACTCAGGAGGCAGAGTAGTATTGCTGTGAGTTTGAGGCCAGCCTGGGACTACAGAGTCAGTTCCAGGTCAGCCTGGGTTAGAGAAAGACACTACTTCAAAAAAATTTTTTTTTTAATCAACAAACACTGGGTTGGAGAGATGGATCAGCAGTTAAGACACCTGCCTGCAAAGCCTTAACCACTGACTCTGGTTTGATTCCCCAGTACCCAGGGGCAGCCAGATGCACAGTGTGGCACATCTATGCCCTGGAGTAATATTACCAAGACCATTTACAGAACCGGGAATCCAGGCACGTCATCCTAGCACTCAGGAGGAGAGCGGCAAGTTCAAGGACAACCTGAACTACCTCAAACCTGTCTCAAGACAAGCAAACAAACAAGCTGCCTCAGGAAACCAGAGCCAAGCAAGTGCCATAGAGGAGTGGGGTGAAGGAAGTCACCTCCCCACGCTACCCAGGCACATGGTCTACAAGACGGGCCGAATGTGCTTTTCACCCCATGAAGTCTTACCACATTTTCTGGCAGCTTGTGTCCAGGGAGATACTTGACATTTTCGTGGTCATTATTTATGATGTCTGTCAGCTTTCTCCCATTGACTGTTTCTTCAAAGACCCACATCTTGACCGTGGAGGCAAACTTCTGCAAGTTCTTGACATTATTCCCAATTATTTTTGCGACAGCTGATCCCCTATAAGAAAGAGACCATGGAGAAGAAAAGAAATTGAAATTCAGGCAGAAGAAAAAGAGCATTTGATTGAAATACAGAAAACTTGAGTCAGGGGTCTGGCCATGCGACTGGCTCAGTTGGGCGAGTGAGTCATGAGGCAGAGTTAGCCTGCTTGAAGGCCTTGGTTCCGTCCCCAGCAAAGTAGCAACTGGGCATGGTGGTATGAGCTTCTATGGAACTTTAGAACTGTAAAATATGTTCATGCAAACTTTTTTTTTTTTTTTTGGTTTTTCGAGGTAGGGTCTCCCTCTAGTCCAGGCTGACCTGGAATTCACTATGTAGTCTCAGGGTGGCCTTGAACTCATGGCAATCCTCCTACCTCTGCCTCCCGAGTGCTGGGATTAAAGGCGTGTGCCACCATGCTCGGCTGATGCAAACTATTTTTAAAATGCTAATTACTAAACCAGGCATGGTGGCGCAGACCTTTAATCCCAGCACTCGGGAGGCAGAGGTAGAGGATCACCATGAGTTCAAGGCCACCCTGAGACTACATAGTGAATTCCAGGTCAGCCTGGGCTAGAGGGAGACCCTACCTCGAAAAACCAAAACTAATTGTGTCTGAAGCGCCAAAATAAAAGACAAAGCTGGGGGGCTGGGAACATGCTCAGTGGTGAAGGTGCTCGCTTGCAAAGCCTGCCAGACTGAGTTCAATTCCCCAGTACCCACGTAAGCCAGATGCAACAAAGTGGTGCAAGCATCTGGCATCCATTTGAAGAGACCAGAGGTCCTGGTGAGCGTGCGTCGGTCCCAGGGCGCTCTGCACCCTCAGTCCACCACCTGGCTCCCTGGTGGCCTCTGGCCCCAAAGCTTCCTTTCTCTGCATTGCTGTTCAGCCAAAAAGTTCTGAGAAAGGACCCTTAGTAGTCAACCCAGACCTCCTGGCCCTCATGGGATCCAATGAGCGCCTGCAGTGGTGGACACCTGCTCCCAGCTGAGCCAATCAGCTTCTACCGCTGGCCTCTGAGCTGAGGAATTGCTTGGCTTCCTTCCTTCCCTCCCTCCTTTCTTTTTTGTTTTGTTTTTGAAGGTAGTCTCAGGGTAGCTTTGAACTCACAACAATCCTCTGACTCCCAAGTGCTGGGATTAAAGGCCTGCACCACCAGGCCCAGTCTGTCAGTTTATTTCCTCTCTCTCTCTCTCTCTCTCTCTCTCTCTCTCTCTCTCTCTCTCTCTCTCTCTCTCTCTCTCTCTGAGATAGAGATTTTTGTTTGTTTTGTTTTTTGAGGTCTCGATCTAGCTCAGACTGACCTGGAATTCACTTTGTAGTCTCAGGTTGGCCACAAACTCACAGTGATCCTCCTGGCTCTGCCTCCAAGTGCTGGGATTACAGACATGTGCTACCACACCTGACTCTCTTTTGAGGCAGGGACTCACTCTAGCCCAGGCTGGCCTCAAACTCACGGCTGAAAGGTGCCACCAGGCAGGCTGAATTGCTTCTTTGGTGGACAACCATCCTGTGTGGCTCAAATGCAAGAATGTTGTAAAGAAGCTGGGTGCAGGCCGGCCCTGGACTCCATATGTAGCTAAAAATGACCTTGAACTCCTGCCTCTATCAGGCTCCATGTATGTGGTGCTTGGGATTGAACTCTGGGCTTTGTGGGTGCAAGCACCCTATTAACTGAGCCACAACCCCAGGGTATCATTCTTTGTAAAAAATATTTTATTTACTTTTATTTATTTATTATTTGCAAGCAGACAGAAACAGATATACAGAAAGAAAAAGAAAGAATGGGCACGCCAGGGCCTCCCGCCACTGCAAACAAACTCCAGATGCACGCACCACATTGTGCATCTGGCTCTAGGTGGGTACCGGGGAATCGAACCCAGGCACACAAGTTTTGCAAGAGTGTATTTAACCAGCCCTCAGGGTGTCACTCTTAAAGTTCCTGTGACTCAGGGAGGGCGCAGGACTGAGAACCTCTTCAGGCCCAAAGAACAGCTGTGGAAGTCAAGGCCGAGGCACCTGTGCCTTCTTCCTTGTCAGCAGGACAGCTCCTTAGGCACACCCGGCATCCAAAGCTGCCCCTGGCTCTGAGGACAGGACGCCAGGAGCCTCCCCCCCCCCATCACTGTCACTGTCACCTTAATCTAAACTTGGAATGGCTGCTGAGAATTCAGAGTGCAGACGCACCGTGTCGCATCCAACCATGTTCTGTTCGTGTGAGGCTGGGGATCAAACTCAGGACTCTGTGTGTAGCAGGCAAGCACACTGCTAACTGAGCTGCATCCCCAACCCGGAGCTAAGAGAATGGAATTTAACATCAAAAGACGCACCGGACCCCCTCTGTATATACTTTGGAGTCAGCAAAACTGAGCTCAGTCTGCGTCAGTAACTCCATTCAACCATGCTCAGTTATGTCATCAAATATTTACTGAGCACCTGCTGGGCACAGGTACTGGGCCAGATGCTGGGGCTAGAGCAGAGAAGAGGCTCTTATAAGGAGCTCAAGGTCATCCTTGGCTACATAATGAGTTTGAGGCCAGCCTGGGATTCATGAGACTGTCTCAAAGGAAACAAATGATTCCTCAAGTCCTTTCTGGATCTCTGATGGAATCCAGAAATGGGAACCAGTCTACGGCCATATCACCGTGAACGCGCCCGATCTAGTCAGAAACGGGAACCAGGAGGCTGGGAATATAGCTCAGTTGGTAGCCTGTTTGCCTAGTATGCACAAGGCCCCGGGTTCCATCTCCAGCAGGGAATACACTGGTGTGATGATACACGCCTATAATCCCAGCACTTGGGAGGTGGAGGCACAAGGATCAGAAGTTCAAAGTCATCCTCAGCTACATAGGGAGTGTGAGACAAGCCTGGGCTACATGAGCTGCTGTCTCCAAAAGAGAAATGGGAACCAAGGCACCCCAAACGCTAAGGGTTACCCGTATACATGACACCACGTGATGCTAGCTCACTTGGGTGCGTTCAGTTCTCAAGAGCCTGGGAACAAGCAGACCACGTGACCTGAGTGCTGGTACACCTACTCATCTCCCAGCTAGGGCCGGAGGGGCCTGAGCCTGGTCTCACACTTAGCAAGGACTGCACATCACTGCTTTATTTTCCCAGTTTTGTTTCCTCTGGTGGTATTTACTGTGGTGCTGTGTGAGCTTCTTTGAAAGTAAACTTTAAAGACAGCAGGGTGAGGTAGGACATGCCTGTATTCCCAGCACACTATGGAGGCAAAGGCAGGAAGGCCAGGATTTCGAGGCAAGTCTGGGATACATGAGTCTGTCACACATGGCTGCCATCCGCCCACACACACACCAATGCTAGGGAGTGGTGGCGCCTTTCTGTAACCTTAGCCCTTGGAGACGGGCAGGAGAACGGATGCACGTCAGGGCTACACAGCTAGACCCTGTTAAACAAACAAAAAGAATTATAAACTGGGAGGGCAATGTGACTGTGACGTCAGTAACTCCATTGATGACCAGGGTTGACAGGGCTGATCTGCCTGGCTAGGCGGGTGTCCCAGCACCCCCTTCACTCCCTTCCTCCCTCTGCTCCAGGCTCAGCTCTCCCGGAGCTCTGTTCTGTGGAAGAGGACAGCCTTCCCCAGTGGAAGACCATTCTTCACTTAAGGCAGCTCTATTCCCTTGCTAGAAGCTCCAAGCAAGCTCTCCTGCCATTGCAAATGAACTCCAGATACACATGACCCTTTGTGCATCTGGCTTTACGTGGGTGCTGGGGAATCGAACCCAGGCCATCAGGCTTTGCAAGCAAGTTCCTTTAACTGCTGAACCATCTCTCCAGCTGCCAAGTAAGCTCTCAGGAAAGTATAATGGTTGGCCAAGAAGCACGGAGGGGCGAGGCAGACAGAGGCGAGGCTGCAGGGTGGAGACCTCCTGTTGGCGGGACAGTTAATGGAGTCCTGGCTCCGTCACTAGGACCTGGCCTGGTAATGGCTCCAGGTGGGCCTCACTAGGGGAAGGGTTGAACAGCCTTACAGGAAGGCCTCAGAAGCCAAGTCAGCCAAGACCTTTACACAGAGACGTAAAACTGTATCACCCACGCAATCACTAATTATCTGAAGCCTTTTGATCCTAAAGGTACACTAATTCACCTTTGCCCTATACTATGCCAAACTTTAAAAGGACTTGGTTATGGGAGTAGCTCACACCTGTCATCACAAATGGAGGCCCGAGTTTAAGGTCAGCTTGGGCCACATAGCAAGTTCTAGTTCAAGGTTTCAGAAATCAACCAAGCTAATTTAGATGGGCATTTACTATAAAATCTCACTTGAGCTGGGTGGAAGCAGGAAGGAGGAACAGGAGTTCAAGGTTAGCTTCTGCTGTGTATCTAGTCCAAAGCCAGCCTGAGCAATATTTTTTTAAAAAAAAAAGAGAGCTGGAGAGATGGCTCAGCAGTTAAGGTGCTTGCCTACAGTGCCTAATGACCTGGGTTTGATTCCCTGGTACTCACATAAAGCCAGATGTACAAAATGGTGCATGTATCTGGAGTTCATTTGAAGTGGCAGGAGGCCCTGAAGTGCCTATTTTGAAGAAAAAAAAATAATAAAGGGGGGGTGGTATTTTAAGCAGGCCAAAGCAGGAGAAGCCCTAAAGAGTTTCAGTGGCCTGTGTCCTTCCCTAAATACAGAACCTCTGGAGGGCAGAGAGCACTCTCTCTGTCTCTCCTCTGACCAAGGAGGAAACTGGCCCAGGGAGAATGAGCAAGATTATCAGATTCTCTACAAGCCATGCCTCATCTCTCCCAGGGCTGATCTGGGCTGTGGTTCACTGAACAAGCAAAGAGGGGGGTGAAACCAGGCGTGGTGGTGCACGCCTTCAGTCCCAGCACTCTGGAGGCAGAAGTAGGAGGATCGCTGTGAGTTCAAGGCCACCCTGAGACTACATAGTGAATTCCAGGTCAGTCTGGTTAAGGACCCTACCTCAAAAAATATATATATAATATAATTATAAGGCCTATGGAGATGGCTAGTGGATGGGGAAGGTGGGTTAAAGGCACTTGCCGGCAAAGCCTGCCACCCCAGGTTCAATTCCCTGGCATCCCACGTAAATCCAGACAGGCATCTGATTGGAGCAGCACGAGACAGTTATGGGAATGCACACCTTTGGTCCCAGCACACCACTTGGGAGGCTGAGGTAAGAGGATCAGGTCATAGCAAGCATGAATAGGACTATAAAGAGTTTCCGCTGCTGTAGAAAACCGTATGGAGGGTCCTCAAAAAAATGAAAAATAAAAAATCAGGGCAGGCTGGAGAGATGGCATAGTGGTTAAGGCATTTGTCTGCAAAACAGAAGGATCTGAGTTTGATTTCCCAGGACCCACATAAAGCCAGAGGTACAAGGTGGCGCATGTGTCTGAAGGCCCTGGTGCATCCATTCTATCTGCCTCTTTCTCTGAAATAAATAAAATAATATATATACATACATATATATATATATATATATATATATATTTAAATCAAAGGCGGGGCTGGGGATTTAGCTCAGTGGATGAGCTCTTGCCAAGAAAACACAAAACTCTGGGGTATCCATTCTCTGTCTCTTTCTTTCTCTCAAATAATAAAGAAATTAAATTTAAAAAAAATCAGAGATAACTCTTTGGCTGTTCACTTCTCCTGACCTTCCAGGTCCCTCTCTAGTAAGCCCCCCTCATCTCAACCTGACTGGGCTGAAATGGGGGTGAGGGGACCCCTACTCCCACAGGGGCTCCCTACTCCCTCCTGCCTTCTATGCGGTGGGAGCTCTCTGTACTTCCTTCTCTGAATATAAGAAAGTCTAAGTTAAAACAAAAAAACCAGACAGAATTTCCATGTAATTCAGGTATATACCCCAAACGCAGCCCCAAGAAGATACCGGATACCCACGCTCATGGCAGCATTATTCCTAACTGCCAAAAAGTGTCTACGGACCCATAATTACTGAACAAAACGTCATACGGACAGTGCGCTCAATGCGATGTTTTCCAGCATTAAGATAATAACACTGAGAGCTGGAGAGATGGCTCAGCGGTTAAGGCACTTGCCTCCAGTGCCTAAGGCCCCGGGTTCAATTCCCCAGGACCCACATAAGCCAGACCCACAAGGCGGAGGCTCTCTCTCTCTCTCTCTCTCTCTTTCTCTTTCTTTCTTTCTTTCTTTCTTTCTCTCTCTCTCTCTGTATCTCTGCTTGAAAATGAATAAATAAAAATAAAATATTAAAAAAGATAATAACACCGACATACACTGCATTATGTAAGAACCTGGAAGACATTATCCTCAGTGAGATATGCCAGGAACAGGACAAATGAGGAAGAATCCCACTCACATGAGCACTTTTGAAAGTTCAAGAGTCATCAAAATAGACAGAAATTGGAGGACGGTTTCCAAGTACGGAAGAGAGACTGGAACGAGAAACTGTTGTTTTGTAAATATTGTTTCCAGCTTTTGTTGCTGTTTTGATTTTCGAGGTAGGGTCTCGCTCTAGCCCAGGCTGACCTGGAATTCACTCTGTCGTCTCAGGCTGGCCTTGAACTCACAGCGATCAAGGCATGTGCTTCGCTCCCTTACACCCTTGTGCACATGTTCATGTGTGTGGGCGCTTGTGCGTGTTCGTGGGTGCTCATGCCTGCGTGGAGGCCAGATGCTGTCAGGGGTCTTGCTTAATCGCCCTCCACCCTATTTCTAGAGACGGGGTCTCTCACTGACGAGACTAGCTAGTCAGCAAGCCCAGGGATCCTCCCGTCTCTGCCTCTCCAGTGCTGGGATTACAGGGGTGTGCCTGGCTTTTACGGGGATTCTGGGGATCTGAACTCAGACCTTCCTACCTGCACATCAAGCACTTTATTCCCTACGTCAGCACACCCCGCCCCAATCCTCTTTTGAGACAGGGTCACAAGTGCTGGACTCCCTAGATAGGTGAGGGTAACCTTGAACTTCTGATCCTCCTGCCTCATCTCCCCAGGGCCGAGACTACAGGCCTTAGGTGTGTCACCACACCACACTGTATTCTGTGCTGAGGGCAGAAACCCAGGCCCTGGTGCCTCACCGGCTTCCAGACTGGATCTTTGACAGCAGAAGGTACTTAAGACTGTTAACATGTTCACAATGGTGAAGCCTGAGTGGTGCAGGGACCACGGCTCTTTAGCCACTGATCCAGCCCCAGGGGACCAGAGCTCTTAAGCATGGCGACAATGACAGAGACATGCTATGGGGAGCTCCAATCCAGCAGTCTTATATCCTAGCCCCAGGTTTTCGGTTAAACACACCCTGCAGGCCCAGCTATTAACAATGGCAAGAACCACCCTGTGTAGATGCTTACAGCCAGCTGGCACCTACTCTGTTGACACAGCAACAGGCCTCCCCTGACTCACTGGAAATCGCTTCAGAACATACATCAGACTCCGAAAAGTGCCTTGTGGGCCGGGAAGATGGCTAAGCAATTAAAAACACTTGCTTGCAAAGCCTGTCCACCTGGGTTCAATCCCTAAACCAGATGCACAAAGTGGTGCATGTCTGGAGTTTACAGTGGCAGGAGGCCTTGGTGTGCCCATTCTCTCCGCTTGCAAATAAATAAGGAAATATAAAACTAGGTGTGGTGGTACATGCCTTTAATCCCAGCACTCAAAAGGCTGAGGTAGAAGGATCGCCGTGAGTTCAAGGCCACCCTGAGACTACATAGTGAATTCCAGGTCAGCCTGGACTAGAGCGAGACCCTGCCTTGGGGGGCAGGGGAACCTGACTCAGAGGCTGGGGAGATGATTCAGCCATTAAAGAGGCTTGTTTGCAATGCCTGCTGGCCTGGGTTTGATTCCCCAGGACCCACGTAAAACCAGATGCACAAAGTGGCACATGCATCTGGGGGTGGGGTTCGTTTATAGTGGCAGGAGGCCTTGGTGTACTCTCTGTCTTTTGGCATGCAAATAAATATCTTAAAGGCTGACTCAGTCCTTTACTCCTAGTTATTGAAGAAACAGAACCCCAAAGTTGAATGGCAGTAAAGTATCCCCGTCAGATATCAAGGCAACCCAGAAGACTGGGAGACACTGGGTTTACTTCCTGACATCAGCCTGAGTGAGGGAGAGAGAAAGAAGGGAGGAAGGGGGCTGGGGAGAGGGCTCACTAGGTAAAGGTGTTTGCTTGCAAAGCCTCCTGGCCCAGGTTCGATTCCCCAGGACCCACGTAAAGCCAATGCACAAAATGGCTCATGTGTTCGGGGTACGCTTCTAGAAGGCTCTGGCACACCATACTTTCTCTTTCATCATCAATAAGTAAAAGGAAAGGGAAAAAAGATAAAAGGAAGGAAGGAAAGTATTCGGCCCTCACAACCACTGGCCACTTGCAACCTTTGAGAGACTTGGGAACACTACTTGGCCTGGTACAGATAGATTGAGCAGACATGCAATTTTTCTATCCAAAGGCACACATCCTGGTTGGGGTCATTGCTAGGCTGGTGTAATCCCAACACTTTGGAGGTAGACGGGCAGGCGGATCAGAAGTTCAAAGTCACTCTTAGCCACACAGTGAGTCTGAGGCAGCCAGAGCCCTCTCTCAAAAACAGGAGAAGGAAAAAATGGCTTCTCTCAAAAAAGAAAGGAAGAAAAAATAAATAAAAATAAAGAGAGAGGAAGGAAGGATTGGGGCTCATACTGCTGATATGGACACATAAAGACAGGGTCTGGTGGTGTGTGCCTTTAATCCCAGCACTCAGAGATTAATTTAAAAAAAATTTTTAAACCCAATATAACAAAAACGAAATCCATGAAGTTCAAATCCTGTGGCCTTGACTTCCAAAGTGCTAGGATTCCAAGCATGAGCCAACACTAACCCTCAAGGCTGATCTTGGGCAATTTCCCCCAATCAGTGATGTGCCTTCAGGCTCTGATGATCAAGGGTGAAGAAACACCAGCCAGGTTCCCAGCAGACGACACTGAGTGCTGGGACACCATGCACTCCCCAGGGTCACAGAAGCAGCATGGGACTGGGCTAGAGACCCGGGGAAGCTGGTGTCCTAAGCAGTCCTCCTGCTACCACCCCGCCCCACCCCCACAGGGAGGCTCCCTACCAGAGATCTGACCTGGGTGGTCTCCCAGGGTGCAAGGAACCTTTGGGAGAAACTGGGAAGCTTGCTGTGTGTGTCTGTGTGGTCACACATGTGTGCGCAGGTAAGTGTGCGAGAAGACCAAGGTCCACATTAAGTTTCTTCCTCAATTGCTCTCCAGTTTACTTTTTAAATTTATTTTTGATATTTTACTTGAGAAAGAGAGAGAGAGAGAGAGAGAGAGAGAGAGAGAGAGAGAGAGAGAGAGAGAGAGAATGGACACACCAGGGCTTCCAGCCACTTCTAACAGACTCCCACCTTGTGCATCTGACTTTATGTGGATACTAGGAAATTGAACCCAGGTTCTTGGGCTTTGCAGGCAAGCACATTCATGACTGATAAATCTCACCAGCCCTACTTTTTCTTTTTACTTATTTATTTCTTTGCAAGCAGAGTGAGAAACAAAGAGGGAGAGAGAGAAAAAGAATGGGCATGCCAGGGCTTCTTGACAGGAACTATCTCTCCAGACACATGCGCCACTTGATGCATATGGCTTTTAAGAGTCCTGGGGAATCGAACCAGGCTTTGCAGCCAAGTGCCTTAACTGCTGAGCCATCTCTCCAGGCCCTGAATTTTTTTTTTTTTTTAGAGACACAAACTTGTGTTACCTCAAACTCAATATATAGACAAGGCTGGTCCTGAACCCCTAAACTTCATGCTTCTAACTTCAAAGAGGGAAGTTTCTTTTCACAGGGCCATGAAAAGACAGGCGGCTGACCATCAGACGTCACAAAAGAGATGTTCAGGCTTTTCCTCCCCAAAGGACAGGACAAGGGCACCTTACACAGCCCACACCCTGCTCTCCAGGGAGGTCCTGGCTGGCTCTAGTGCCAGGCCAGCTGGATTCATTGTCAAGGGTGACAGGTGTCATGGACAAAGCACTCTAGATGTTAGGGTGGCATTTTACCTCCCAAGTGACAACACCTTTATTTGCATACATGCTCAGAGCTACTAGAAAGCCCGGATGCAAACACTGCTCAAGCAACTTCACATTCCTGTGGCCAGGACCAGATCTGGAAGGAAAGACGGGGCTCCCAGACTCCAAGATTCCTTTTCAAATGGTCACAAGGCAAAGTCCCTGGGGAGAAAGATCAGCCTTATCCTGGGGGAGTATGAATCAGTAAACCTGGCAGGCATGGTAACTACAGGAAGAAGTCTTTGGATCACACTCCACTTAAAATAATTCCATTTAAAAAGATAATGTCTGGGACTGGGAAGATGGACCAGCAGTTGAAAAAGATTATGTTAGGCTAGAGAGATGGCTCAGCCATTAAAGGAGCTTGCTTGCGAAGCCTGATGGACCAGGTTTGATTCCCTAGCACCCATGTAGAGCCAGATGCTCAAAGTGGTGCATGTGTCTGGAGTTTACAGGGGTAGGAGGAACTGGAACACCCATACTCTCTCTCTCTCTTAAATAAATATGTTTTTGTTTGTCTGTTTGTGGCAGGGTCACAGGCTAGCCCAGGCTGACCTGAAATTCACTCGAGTTCCAGGCTGGCCTCCCAATCTCAGCCTCCCAAGTGCTGGGATCAAAGGCCAGTGCCACCACACCTGCCTTTGTATCTTTCGATCTTATCTTTCAAGACCTTATTTATCTCAGACTTGAAGGTGAGATGTCGAAAAGGGCAAAGACTGTGTCCAGGTGTCCCATTCTGGGAAGGTAGAGTGAAGCAAATACTGGGGCAAATACTGGAATGTCTACAGACTCAAAGTTAAACGCTCCACACTTACAGCCCAGGCTGGCCTTGAATTTGCTGTACTCCTCCTGCCTCAGTGCTGGGATTACAGACAGAAGCCACCACGCCAGGCTCATGTTCCTCTTTCCAGCCTCTCTAGTTTGTGGAAGCTCTGGGGAGGTCATGATCCTCTCTCTAGGACTGGAGTGACTGTCCCCAAAGCAGTGACAAGAAGCCAACAACAGTTCCCATCTGATGCCATAATTAATGGGGCTAGGCAGCCAGCCCAAAGCTTGGGCACATTTCACAATGGCTGTACTAGTGTTACAGGCCAAGTTCTACTCGGAGCGGGCCAAGAATTCACTCAAGTCCATCAGAATGAAGATGCCCCGGGCTGGCTGCCAAAGTCTCCGGGGAGGGCACCAAGGCTCGCTCCACTCACTTCTCTGGTTCATCTCCAGTGCAGCTTGGCGACGCTGGGCCACCTCTGCTGCACCGTGCAAATTAGGAAAAGGGCTGAGCTCTGTGGAATTTTACAGAAGAGGAACCTGGTGTCAGGAGATTTTGTGTCTGTTTCCCAAGCACGTGACAAGTAGAGGCGGGAAGAACAGGAATTCAAGGTGGCCTATGGCTAGATAGCCTAACTCAAGGCCAGCCTGGGCTACATGACACCCCGTTTTCAGAACAAACAAGGAAGATGGCTCCGAGGCACTTGCTTCCAAAGCCTGCCTGCCTGCCCTGGTTCAATTCCCAAGCCACCCATG
>PVHP010018221.1:0-33712 GCA_004024765.1 Zapus hudsonius | reverse complement strand
GAGCAGCTGGGTGGTCAGAGAGTAGCTGGTGGTGGCTGGAGGAGCAGCTGGGTGGTCAGAGAGTAGCTGGTGGTGGCTGGAGGAGCAGCTGGGTGGTCAGAGAGAAGCTGGTGGTGGCTGGAGGAGCAGCTGGGTTGTCAGAGAGTAGCTGCTGGTGGCTGGAGGAGCAGCTGGGTGGTCAGAGAGAAGCCAGTGGTGGCTGGAGGAGCAGCTGGGTGGTCAGAGAGTAGCTGGTGGTGGCTGAGGGATGAGAAGTGGGGGGCAGTGAGACGTGCTGTATTAAGGATGTGTTTGGAAGAAACAGCCACCAGGATTTAGCATGATTCTTATGCCGCCAGACTGGCACCGTTTTGTAGATGAGTGTCCAGGCATCCCGATTTAGGTTGCTTCGACTGAACTCTTCTTTGAGGGAGTAATTATATTTTATTATCCCTGTGGAATGTGACCCATGCATGAAGTATTCTTAAAGGGCCCAGCAGCCCGTTGAGATAGTTTAACTCTGTCACCTCCCTGCTCCCTGTGTCTCCCTTGTTACCTATGGCTGCCTTTACTTCTATGGTCCCTATTCTGGCCCTCACCTACTTTTTTGCTGGCTTAGAGGACCTCTTTTCAAATCCTCACATGCTTCAGTCAACCAACTGTGTTTGTTTCAATTATATGTACACCCCCCTGTAGCCAATGATATGGATGGCTATCAAGAAATAACACTGTTCCTTCCTCTTTGACCATCCCTGGGAAAATTGGATCCTCCCACCCAAAGGCAGCAGGCTTGACCTTGTCATGTGGTTCTTTTTCCTGGGAGGTGGAGGTGAAAGTCACAGCAGATGCTCTATCCTCATTCTTTTACCTGTTCCAAGTAGTCTCACTGAACTAATAAAACTGGATGATGGTGGTGATGAGGCACATCTTAAGAGCCAGGGCACATCTTGAGAGGAGAGAATGGAGTTAGTTTATGTATTGACTGTGAGTCCATCTCCTGTTTCTATAATTAAATACCTGAGGTTGGGTACCATATGAAGAAAAGACGTTTGTTTAGCTCACAGTTTTGGAGGTTAGAAATCTAATACTAAGAAGTGTGATGGTTTGATCCAGGTGTCCCCCTGTTGCGGTCAGCTTTCTAGTGGCTGCGCAGAAAGAACCCAAACAAAAGCGGCTTGTGGAGGAATGGGTTTATTTGGCTTATGAACTCGAGGGGAGACTCCATCCTGGCAGGGAAAATGATGGCATGAGCAGAGGGGTGGACATCACCTCTGCCCCAGCACTGCAAACAGCGGCAGGAAGTGTGCCAAACACTGGCAAGGAGAAGCTGGCTTATAACCCCATAAGCCCGCCCCTAACAACAGAGCTCTAGCGAGGTTCTAATTCCCAAACTGCCATCAGCTGAGGATGGATCACTGAGAACACATTCATTTGTTTGTGGGGGACACCTGGATCAAACCATGACACCCCCCAAACATATGTGTTCCTAATGCTCGATCCCCAGCTGATGGCAATTTGGGAATTGGAACTTTGTTGGAGCTGTGTTGTTGGGGTGGTCTTATGGGGGTTCTAGCCAGCTTCCCATTGCCAGTGTTTGGCCCACTCTCCTGCTGCTGTTGTTCACCTGATGTTGGCCAGGAGGTGATGTCCAGCCCCTGCTCATGCCATCATTTTCCCTGCCATTATGGAGCTTCCCCTCTAGTCTATAAGCCAAAATCAACCCTTTCCTTCCACAAGCTGCTTTTGATCGGTGCTTTCTGACAGCAAAGAGAAGCTCACTGAAATACTATGGACCAAGCTCCCAATGCACGAATCCTTGGAGAACACAAGCCACATCCAAACCACCGTGCAAGTACTCTATTTTCTTTTGACTGTGTCTGAATATCTGAAAAGAAGCAACTTAGGATGGAAAGATTCTTTGGGGATGATTTGAGGATTTGGTCCAGCATGGTAGGAAGGCATGGTGGCAGGAACAGACTTTAGCTGTGGCAGCAGGGGCCTGGGGCTACTTTCTCACACCTGAGTGATCAGTAAACACTCTCGGACAGGAAACAGAGTGGGGCTTTAAACCTCAAGACCCATCCCCTAAGGACACCTCCTACAGCTAGCTATGTCTCACCTCCCGAAGTTCCACTACCTCCCAAAACAACGCCACCAGCTGGGGACCATGTGTTCCAACACATGAGCCTGTGAGGACATTTCACGTCCAAACCACAACAGTGACCTTGCCCCTCTGTCCCCTCTCTGGACACCACTGCCTTGACAAGCAGGGTTAAGTAGGGACAGAGTCAGCTGTGGCCCCAGACCTCGGCAGGGCTTGAAATGGGATGCCTGTGCCTCACTGATATCACTGGGAGCTTGTCCAGGGAACCTGGGGAATTGGCCACATCTCCCACGGGAGGTGGAACACTGCTCATGGACACTCCACACAGGGTCAGCTTGCCAAGGGAAGGCTCCCGTGAGCTCTGTGCCTGGAGATTGCTTTCCTCAGTAGACTTCTTGTTCTGCCAGTCAAGCAGAACAAGGCAACAGTCACCAGAATGTCATCCAAGCCGAACTTCTGGATCTGAGTCCTGCCACTCACACTCACCAGCTATGTGCCTTCAAGCAGAGTGCTCAGCCTCTCTGAGTCTCAATTCTTCATCTGTAAAATGGGCTGATCATGACTGTATTACTTTCAGGTGTAAATGAACCAATATGTATAAAGCCCTTAGTAGAGTGTCTAAGTAATTACATCTACACTTTCTTAGTGTTTGTTAAATAAATATTCCTTTCTTCTAAATCAAACCTGCTCCAAGTCAATGGAAGTTTGTGTCCTAATACCTCATAAATAACACAGAGCCAGAAAATTGTTTTAGATTATCAAAAATTAGATTCAATTTATTTTGTAAGGTCCAAAGGGCAGACCTAGGACAAAGGCAGCGAAATGTGTTCACTCATTTATAATTCAGAAGATATTGATTGAAGGCCACAATACTAATCTCTGGGGTTACCACAGTGAACAGAAGAAAAATTCCCACTCTTGCAGAGACATTTACACTGAGGGAAGGGAGACAGCCATGAGCAAGATGGATAGGAGACACATCCATGCCGTGGTAGGTGGTCCTGGGTACAAAGAAGGAAGGGGAATCAGGGAGGAAGGAGGGTTGCATAGGTCTGCTTAAAGAGGCAAGTCTTTAAGGTGGCCTGTCCCCACAACCTTTTGCATACCTTGGACGTCTCTGCCTCAGAAATCAAGACCCCCTCCTTTCCAAAGCCCCCTAGTCTCAGGTGGGTAATGCAAAGGAGAGGCTCAACTTTTTGCATTCACTCAAGCTAAGCATTGAACTTGGAAGCAAATAGAGGAATACAGCTCCTGGGCCAGGGTAAGCAAACCAACCTGCCAAACCTCCATTGGCTGAATTCAGTTTTGAAAAGAAATCTTCTTCAGAAGCTGTGAAGATTGATTTCCCTGACCAAAGGACGGTTGACTAAACAGCTCGCAAGGAAGTAGAAAGAGAGGTCGAAGCGAAGTTGCAGATGCTGCCTCCTCCTGAACTCTCCATATGGAAACCCCAGGGCGTCGGGAAGACTCCTGCCAAAGCAGCACAAGGCCTCGCTTTGTGCTTGCAGCTTCCGATCCGAGGAGGAATAAACCCCGCTGCTAGGGTTGGAGAGCTCCTTGGTTTATTTATCATGGCTTCTGCAAATCTCCCTCAGATCCCAGTTTTAGACCCTCTGTCATTTGTCATTAAGACTAATTGCTCCTGGGAAAGGAGTCTGGTGTCATAGGGAGAGTGGAAGGCTTGCCCAGGCTGAGCCTGGCAGATCATGCCTGGTCCTGGATTCAGCTTTCACCAGCACACATAGTGGAGCCTGGTGTGCAGGGGGAGAGGGGCCTGGGCTCCTCAGCACTGTGCCCAGGGAGCCAGGATGGATGGATGCATGAGCTGCCTCACAAAACCTCCCAGCTGGCATCTTCAGAAGTCCTGCACAAGGCTACAGATGCTATGCAGTTAAACCCTAGGGAACAGGTCACACTGGAGGGGAGCGCCGTGGTCTGTTCTCCATGGAGGATGGGCAGGATTGAGTCATGATGCTCTCGGCATTGAATTAAGTTCACCCAAGCTAGCTTTGGGATCCTGACTTTCCTGCACCCTGGCTTGTGAAGTGTGTGGAGGGAATTGAGGAAATGCTGAACATTGAAAAGTAACAGCCATTCCTTCGAAGAAGATGTGTGAGTGACAGGGACGGAGACCTCAGATGAGCTAAGAGGTGGGTAGACAGACGTCCTCCTGGAAGCCATTGTAAGATCACGCACAGTACGAGAAACTTCCATGGATCTTGTTATCTTGTTTTGCTTGGGGGGGTTCATCAGGTCCATTATGCAAGCAAATTCAAATGTTGCCTAGTGTAGGAAAAAAACTCAAATTCCTGGCTTATCCTCGAAGATTCTTTTTCAAGGAAAGCCACTCTGGCTTTCCCTAGCAAGCCAAATAAACAAAGCTCCACTACCTGGCTTCGTCACCCTCGCCCACACCCTACCTTCCCCTGCTCCCATCACCTGCCAAACTGATGACATGCTCAAACTTCAAGGCCACCAAGGAGCGGTTCCTGCACCAGACCTGGAGGTTTGCTTCATGGGTCAATGGCACTACGCCATGGTGCAAGGGGATTTCCTGAAACATTAGTCTGGATGTTTCGGCAATAGGGTGTTTGGGTGAGAGTAGCATTTAAATCGGTGAACTTTGAAGAAAACAGACTTCAATCCAGAATGTCGGTAGATCTCCAGTCAACCAAACTGGATTCGAACTTGGAATGACTTTTCCCTAGTTTTCCACACCACCAGAGCAGGTTGTACCTCCCTGTTCACACAAGCCAAGCCCTTGACTGATCCATTAGAATTTCTGGAACTATGGTGAATTTCTTGTCAAGGATAATGTTAATATGTAGAATGGTGCACACCACACGCATAGCGTTTTAGATCACTGCACACATCTGTTAGTATCTTGGCACGTATCCTTTCAGACGACTCTTCATGGGAACATATTCTCATTCACACATGCAGACAGACAATTTTTATTGCTGTTCGACTGTCAGCTATTGCACTGAACAATGTACTGTCTCACCGCACCGTGTGAAACTGCTTGCCACATGGCTGCGTCATTAAATGGTTCCTGTAGGATGATTGCATGACTTCCATTCGGAAAGACAAGCAGACGTATTTTAATTTTTCAATATAAATAATAATCCTGTCATTATCAGCTGTTTATGCAGGCTACTCACATTTATGTGCAGATCTATTCAGAGGAAATTTCTCGAAGTGGATGCACAGTAAAGAAAAGAATATAATATGATTTACACATTCACAACTACAGAGGAGAATGCCCACCCACCACAGTGTCTGACACTGGGACTCAGGGCAACAATGCACTGAGGGAAACCCGTGGATGGTCCCCCCAGCTGCCATGGCAGAAAGCTTCTATCTCTTCCATTCTGCCTTCTGCCAGGCAGGACCCACTCCTGTTCTGTGTCAGGGAGGATCCACTCCTCATCTGGGCTTCTGCCTCCCTGCACCCTATCTTTGCCCCGGTATAGCCGGCTTGTCCCACCCCTGTGTGTAATTCTTTGTCTTTCTCACATGTCACTGGACTGTCTTCAGTTCAGCTGAAATCATCTCTTCTAGGTCAGCCAGGTCAAGGAGGGCCTCGGGAGGTCTCCTCAGTCACCATTGGGCTCTCCTCCACACCCTTGGTTTGTGCTCTGTCTTTAACAAGGCAGCCACTTAACCACAGATTGAAAATCTTCAGAATGGGGGAATGGGGTAACATGCTTGATGCACAAGTGTGAGAAGCTCAGTTCAGGTTCCCAGCACCCACATCAATGCTGCATGTGGTGGCTGATACCCGTAATTCCCATTCTCAGGAGGATCCCCAGGGGTTTCCTGGCTATCCAAGTGGAGCTGAATCTGTGAGCCATAGGTTCAGTGCAAGACTCTGTCACAAAAAAAATAAAGGGAAGAGCAACTAAGGAAGACCCCCAACCTCAACCTCAGACCTCCACACGCATGCACACACGCACAGGCCACCCACACGCATAACATTCAGAACAAGAACAGGCTTCCATACTGAACACATAGGCTTTTTTTCTCTTAATTATTCCCTAAACAATACAGTGTGACAACTATTTACACCACATTACACTCTATCAGGCATAATCTAAAGTCCATAGGAGGATTGTGCTGGCTCTATGTAAACACTGTTCCATTTTATGACTTTGTTATCTGTGGAAACTGTCCTCCATCGATACCAAGGTGTGTGTGCTCTGGCTTTATTGTCTCCCTGAAAACTCCTGGCCGACAGAATCCTGTCTCCTCTGCAGCCCGTCATCCACTGACAGGGGACCAATCAATCTTCAATGGCTTGCCTCGAAGATGGCGAGGCCCTATTGAGGAGGCAAAGTGGAATCCTGAGCTCAGAATGGGGTCACTAGGATGCGTTGGATTTTTTGACATAGTCTCTGGAGCCTTGGTGATATTTTCGGTTGGAGGTTGGACTGGGGAGGTCATGGGACATGCGTGTTCTGACTTTCTCCATTATCCATAAATATTCCAATCTCTGCATTCTTGAGACCCCGGCTCGCCCTGGAGATTAAGCTAGACTTGGTTTGTGGTGTGTCTAGGGAGTCTAGAACCCCCGCAATGATAGTGTGGGGTGTACAATGTCTTAGCATACTTGGGTTACTAATTATCCCACAGTACCCAATAGCTAGGATTCTTCCAGAAAACCACCAAGGAAGAAAGCTCCTCAAATTCAGAGAGGAAGGTAGCACAGATGTCTTTAGCCACAAAAAAAGAGAAAAAAATCATCAGTAGATTAAGCAAAGCATGCAATTTTTCCCACAAAGACACCAAACTCATAGCCAAAGCTCTTCTGGTCATCAACCAGTTTGCAATAACAGGAGGACCATAAGTCCCCTTGGTCCTGGACTCTAAGGACTGGTGTGGGGTGGCTGTCACCGCCTAGTGGAGGTATGGGTCTGCACAGATGTCCTGGAATATCCCATGGGCTGTGGCCTCCGTCTGCTGATTCGATTGTCCTCTAGCAGAGATGGAGAGAGAGGTCCAAAGTTCACCACAGTGCGTTCCCAGTTTGCTTGGGTCTGGAGCTGACATTGAGCTGTGCAAGTGCTGTCCCCTCGTGGACGTTTCTGGTACAGCACACGAATCTCCGGAAAGGGCTTGTCTACCTCCCTCTGGAGTGTCAGATAGTTGAGGAAACAGACCAGGTAGAAGTGGCTGCCACAAAGTCACATGATAAATTTGATATTATTAGTAAAGCACAATAATTTGTTCGTTTCAGTCATGATTAATGAACATGTTCTGAGAAACCCCTCTATTTCTTAGGAAAAAAACACTCAGAAAAGCCAACATTTTTGTTTCCCTGTGATCAGAACTAGGTGCTTTTGGTTTTTAAATTTGTGATCAATATTTAGGCAAAAATTCCATTCGTGGGTCATTGATTCTTCTTTATTTGCAGCTAATTTTGAATAACAACTATTTATCATTTATACAAATCATGGACCGTTTTCAAAAAAGAAACCATAGCAAGGAAAAAAAAGTGCTACATTTCCTTTATGAAAACAACTGTCTTTGGGGGGTTCTGTTAGCATCATCTTAAATACTCCCTTCCGCCTCTTTCATTCCTTTCCTGACACAAAGAAAACGAAGGGCAAGCCAACCCTGGATTTCTGCTTCTCTGGCCCCCTGCCCTGAAGCTGTAGGTGCCCCTGGGCCTGTGGGACTGTTGAGGTTGGTGCTCAGTTGTGGTGCTGGGAACAGCAATGTCCTGAAGAAATGGAGGCTGGAACACCCTTAGCTCACTAGTTTCTCTCCCCCTCCCTGGGCCATGTGGTTCCATGGGACTACAGTACTTTCCTGCTGTCCCTCCCCTGGATCCGCAGAACCTAAAACCCTTGAAGCCTGGAACTTCTCAGCCCAGATGCTCGACCCTGGCCACACCAGCCCCTCACTCTCCTTCTCGCTCCTCTCTTCTCCTAGCCACAACCAAATCAAGCCAGGCTTCCTCTTATTTAGAAATTACTAAATGAACAAATATAGGCAAATGGCAAACCAAGACCTGTCAATGTCGTCCTTCCGTTCCCCTGGGAAGCAAGGCTAGTGATCACGTTAACCATGCTAGTTGTTAGTGACGCATCAGCTCTCGTGTTTGATTGCTGTCACTGTTCACAGCACACGGCACATCTGTCCTAGGGGCTCCCTTTCATGTACAGAGGGCATCTCTAGCCTCACCACTTGTCCACGAGGTCACGCCTTTCATCTCTCATTACAGGGCCCAAAGCCATGTTCTTATATGTTCTTATAGCCTGAGATTTTGGCCAGCCTACCTACCACTTCTTCTGGCCTCACCACACCCAGCTCTGTGCTTCTCAATAGCACGGTCCATCTGACATGTCTCTGGAGGGTTGTGGCTGAGATGTGTCACCCAAGGCCTCCTGCACTGGAATCTAATCCCCACTGTGAAGTGTTATGAGGGTTCAAGCTTACTGGGACCATAGTGTTTAGAGAGGAGGCCTTCGGGAGGTAATTATGACTAGATGAGGTCATCAGGGTAGAGCCTCGTGGTGGCTTTATAGGAAGCAGCTGAAAGAGAGGGGGGAGGGAGAGAGAGATGCTCCTATCTCTTGTCATGAGCTGCCCTGTGCTTGCTGAAGGCTGTACTGGTAAGAAGGCCATCACCAGGCAGGCATGGGCCCTTGGCTTTGAACCCCTCAACCTGCATTAATTGGCATATGTCTTTTACAGACTCGGTTGTCTCATGGCTGCTGGAGCAAATAGTGCTCCCGGACTTCTAGTAACCTTTAGAAATTTTGTTGTTGTTTTGTTGTTTTCATAAAAATCCACTTAGCCGATCATCCATTGCCCAGTTATTTCCTAACCCAAACCTTTGACAATGCCACCTTTATCAGGGATGACACAATTTGATTGTCTTAGCTTGTGTCACAATAACAAAACAGAGTGGTAGAGGTGACCTGAACAAAAGAATCCACTTCTCCGAGCTCTGGAGGTTGGAAGTGAAGGCCAGGATACCAGCCCTTGGTTCTGAAGAGAACTCCCTCCTGGTTTGCAGATGATGCCTTCTCAGGCATGCTCACAGGCCTTTCCCTCCTGGGTGCGTGTGGAGAGAAAGCCCTCCACCTCCAGTGCTCTTGGAGTCTGGCCCTGCCGTTCCATCTCCTTTCATTGTCATTGCCTACTGAAGATCCTATCTCCAGATGTAGTCACACCGGACGTCCACCCCTGCAGCCCGCAACACAGGGTCCCAGGGATGAGCAGCCCCCTTGGGTCACGACTGGCAGTTCACACGGGGCTGTGCAAGGAGACTCTTCCTGCCCAGGCCAAGTCCTTCCTTTTCTGGACCAGCAAGCTAACATGAGAGACTAACTTTTCTGGTAGATATTTTTGAACAATACAATTATGTCCTATTATTATCACCATTTAACATAGACTTAGAAGTTTAGTCTTTTGTAAGCAGACAATAAAAATGTAGGAGAAACGTTAATTAAAAACCAATTTGACATAGGTTGTCATTTACTTACTTGTGTTTGATGCCTATATCTTAAAGATACCATGTACATCTTCACAAAAGCTAGATTCACTGTATATAAAAATGCTTATAACTAATTTATACAAGTAGCAGTGGGTGGCAGACTTTGTGTTCCTTACTTTTCAATCAAAACCTTTTAATTAATAGCGATCAATCTTACAAGTGAAACAAGACATGGGGAGTAAAGTTGAGCATACAACATTATACTATTTATCATTGTATAGAAATGAAATAAAGAAGATATACATCTGTTTTAGTGGGATTAAAAATTTAGACATGGAGCCTACAACGTAATAGCCATTAGCCATATGTTGCTTAAATTCAAGTAAAATCTTAATTTCAACTGTTTATCCATATTAATGACACGTTAAGTGCTGGGGAACCACATTAGACTAGTACTCCAGCATCGGACAGTGCACGTCTAAGGATCTGACCTCACAGACGTCGTTTAGAGCATGCTTCGCCCAGACTACTGGGTTTGCTGTCGAGATGAGAAGATGAAGAGTGATGGAGAAAACGTGTTTCCTTTCCAGACACTCAAGTCTTCTGAATACCATTTCAAGTTCAAGAAACAGACACGCTCCAACCTTTTGCCTTGTCTCTTAGGGGCACATTGCCTTCATTCATTCACACCAACCTATGTGGGTTCCTGCTGGTGCCGGGCTTTGACGCAAGACTGGACCCGCACGCATCAGAAGAAAAGCTTGTTTCTCGTTGATATTTCATTTGAAGGAGATGGAAAACAGGTAAGTCAATAAATGACACAGGGGATCCTTTCAGATGGTCACAGCTGGTGCTCAATGTCAGCAAGAACCCGCAAAGAGGAGCGTCACTGTGTTTCCACAGCGTGAGACAGGAAAGGAGCTTCTGCCAACTCTGGCATTTTCTCTGAAGCCCGGTGGTCAGAAGGAGCTCCTAGTGATGGATAGCCAGAGAGAGATCCGGGCGAAGCAAGTGGCAACAGGTTTGGATAATAGGAAACAATGTCCAGTGAGCTTGGGCCCAGGGGTCATGGAGGAGAAGCAATATGAACTGTGAAGCACGGCAAGTCATGTCAGGTCCTGGAGGCCATGAGGAGTAACATGGTTTATGTCCTAAGTTCAATGGATTAATATAAAATTGATTAATGTGTGAATTTAATAAAGTTCCACATAGAATCCTTTCAGTTTGGAATAATATAATAATCTTGAAGTTCGTATTGATAAATAAATGACTCGAAATACATAATGTGGCTAGAAAAAAAACTAGGACACCCACAGGCATAAAATAGATAGATTTGATGGCATATTTTTAACACGAAAAGTTTGTTTTTTAATAACAATTTATCTTACACAGTTTATGATTATAAAATTTTAGGCTGATCTTTGTTCTAATAAAAGCCTATCTCATCATGGAAACCTATCTAATCATGGAAATGGTCCCAGCTCTCATCCGAAGGAAGTATGTTGGAGAGGTCAGGCCCTCTTCTGAGTGTGGATAACATGGCCCCATTCTGCTCCCAGGAGTTGATGCCCTAACAGTCCACAGGGAAATAACCATCAGGAAGGAATGTGGGAAGGTCTCCTACTACACATAGGAGGACATGAGGTTCTACTGTAGACTGGATGGTCCAAAACACAACAAGCTTCTCTGAACACCTGGCTTCTCACTGAGACCAGAAGAGCGAAGGCAACCAGCCATGAAGGATGTGAAAAGAGAGGCCCACCTGGACCTGGGACACAATGTAAGAAGCCACATGACCTTCAACCTTAAGAAAGACAATGCCTTGGCAGCGGTAGAGAAGGAGAATGTTTCTCTTAGATAAGAACTTCTCAGACGACCAACGTTATATGCCCAGTAATTCTTCATGGGGGATAGGGGTGGTTGGCCCTGCACCTATGGGGAGATTTTGCTCTATCACTGACCTCTAAATACTATATTCTGGAAGCATCTTCAGTTGTGACAACAGAATTGTCTCAATTTTTTGTTGGCATGTATATAACATATGTAGCTATGTGGTATGGTGTTTGTATGTATGTGTGTAATGTATGCACAGGTGTGTGCGTCACACACACCCTGCACACACCTATGCAGAGGCCAGAGAGCTTATTAAGCAAAGCAAACATCAGGACCTGAACTTGATCTCCAGCACCCACTTGAAAAGCCAGGGATGGCCAGGCATCGGGAGTGCTGAGGCAGGAGGATTGCTGGGCTAACCGTTCAATCAGTCTGAGCAAAAAGCAGCAGCTCCAGGTTCAGAGGAGCAGTAGAGGAGGACTCCCTGTGCTCTCCTCTGGCTCCTGCATGCACGTGTAACTGCACACACGTGTATATAGACCATGCATAAAAACAGGGTGCACACACACACACACACACACACACGAGAATTATAATGGTGATCATGATTTGAGTATCAAATCATAGATCTTGAGAGAAAATGGAAAGAATAAAATATTAGATAGACTTGAGGAAACAGGAGAATACAGGGAAGGCGATGCTTCCTTTGTGAACATGCGCGCGCGCACACACACACACACACACACACACACACACACACACACACACATACACACACACACACTGGGCCTAATAGCAGTTGAGGGAAAGCTAAGAGAGAAATAATGGTGTGGATGAGGCAGCAGGGTCTGGGACAAAGGTGCCACGCCAGCAGTAGGAACCAAATCAGTAGACTGGCCATCACCTAAGCAAGGAGCTCCATTCATCATGAAAACCTGGGGCCATGGCCACTGTCTTTTCAAAGGACATCCTTCTGACAGCACCAACAGTTCACCCATTGGTGATCCAATTAGGGTGTCCTTCCACATGGAACCCCTGAGGAACCCCTGAGGAACCCCTGCACACCCATGGCATTCATGTCCACCAAAGGCCACCGTTCAGGTCGCCATGTTGGATGAGACTGGTAGTGGTGTGGGAGGGAGAACCTTAGAGACGGGTGGCAAAGTCCGGTGCAGGACAGGAAGCAGGAGAATGGTCGTTCCCAGGTGGCCACACTTCCCTGCTGTCTGGGAAGTGTGCAGGGAGCAAGGACCCTCAGCTTGATGGCTGCGAAGCCCCTCCAGCTCCCCTCACTGTCTATAACCTGGAGGATTTCCCTGAGGTTTCTGGCATAAAGGTGAGACAGTGTGACTGCTGATTTTTCCTCCATTTCCTATTCTTTGGTTATTTGGATGGAATGTTGGACAGGAGAGGCTTTGCCCATGCGGATGAAATTACGTCTTGAAGCTCAGGTGTATAGGTACCATCTTGCTTCCAGATCATATTAACTTCACTCAATTTTGCAAAAAGTCTGAAGTTTCTGAAATGTGAGTGATAGTATACAGTATACACTCTTTTTCTTTCTTTCTTTCTTTCTTTCTTTCTTTCTTTCTTTCTTCTTTGTTATTGTTTTTGTTTTTTGGTCTATGGATGTGTCCTGGAGTGTGGATAAAGCCTTCATTTACAAACATTTGATTTCCTCCATTTAAACAGACTCCCTGGATGTCTTTTCAATTCCAGCTCCTGGCTGACAGAGTGTATTGCTGTTACAAATACTTGATAAGAAGCAGCTTAAGGTCTGAAGGGCTTATTTTGTTTACAGTCTGACATGGTGGAAAAGACAGAGTGGCCGGAGCAGGAGGTAGCTGGTTAGATCACATCCACAGTCAGAAAGCTGAGAGAGCAAACAGGAAGTAGGGCTGGGCCATAAAACCTCCAGGCCTGTCCCCAGTGACCCACATCCTGCAGCAAGGACTCTCCTCTTAAAAGCTCTGCAAGCTTTCCAAACAGCACCACCAGCTAAGTGTTCAAACACAGGAGCCTCTGCGGGGACATTTCACTTTCAAATCATAACTTGGACTGTGCAAAATCTCTGTTCTAGAATTTTCTCTGATATTTGGACTGTGGTTCATGGATTCTCTCTAGAGAATTTTGACATTGCTCAAAAAAAGAGAAGGGAGATGGGAATGAAGGAGGGAAAGAAGAAGGGACCATGACATTCTTTAGGACAGTGAAAGCAGATGCAGCTGCCTTGTTAACTTTATGAGCACTAGGAGGAGACAGCAACCTGGACCCCTTTCCTCTTTGTACCTCCTTCAGTTCTTGACTTTTCTTTGCTGGCACTTTACATGAAAGAAATTGTGGAGAGTTAAGAATTCATTTTAGGGTCTTTCCTTCTGCCAAATTCTGCTCCTGTTGCAGATAAAATGGAACATTCTTCACGCTGCCAATATCCCTCTGAGATGGCTCAGGCTGGGACTTTCCACACTCACAGGCCCTGACTCCTCTGTGGTCTCCCATGGACGCTGGCCAGTTTGCTCCCTCTCTCCCTCTCTTTTCACCTTTAACACATTTCCAGGCTGCAAATCACACTGTCATCCTAAAATAAAGGTCCTATTTTTTTCCCCCAGTTTAAAAAATAAAAAGTAAAGCTGAAAATAAACTTTAGAGAAGGCCCCGGATTGTTGTTTCCATTGGTCTAAAATGACTTTGTATTACAAGTGGTGGTTTTTGCAATGTCTTGACTAGGAAACTCACAGGCTCATGGTGAGCAGGACTCAGCCGCAGACATCAGTGTGAGTGACCTACACATGCGTTTGTTGAAGCTGGCCTTGTGACACTCCTTGCTCTATTCTTACATGACCAAGCTGAAAGGGGGAGGGAGGCCAAAAGATTCCTAGAGGGCTGACGATTGGGGAGTTGGGAATCTAAAGTGAGCTGGCTGTCACTGTGGAAGCCAGAGGACCCTTTGTATTCACTTTCCCTGGGGAGACATGAACAGATGTCTACTGGCCCATTCCCCCCAGACAGGGCAAAAACAAGACACACGCATGTGCACACACACACACACACACACACACACACACACACACACACACACACTCCACCGGTCTTGCTTGGTGAATCAGTAGTTTAATTGAAGTTGTTTACAAGTACATGGCTGTGGGCTAGGGTTTACCTACAGGACAATGCATCACCGAAAAGCTCACTCCCGCTGCCAACAGTTACTGACCACTTACACATCCATGAGGAGAGCCAGTCCCACTCTCCACACGGAATGCTGGTTCTTGTCATCACAACTGCTCGATTTCAAGACCACAAGGCTGTGGCCTGCCCAGACGACAGCACTGACAACAGGCCTGAGCATTTCCGAACCTGGCCTCCATCCTAGAGGAAAAAGGCAGGCCTGGAAATGGCCAAAGCCAGAAGAAGCACAGGTCAGAAGTGACCACCCTCTGGGATCAATTCAAGCTCCTAGGATCCCAACCTGGTGCCTGGGGCCACACAAGGCCTCTGCTGCCTTCTACCTGCAGCGCCTCTCCTTTCCTTTCCCACTCCAGCAACTGGTAAACCTACAGGGAATCTGGTGTATTTTAGGGGCAATAAGATGTTGTTGAGAACTGACCTCAGCCAGACACTTAAGTGTCTTATTTGATCCTCACAAAGCCCCACTTGGGAATCTTTGTGATTCCCCTTTTCCTAACCAGGACAGGAGCTGTCTCCTGGTGTGGCAGTCCTCGCCCATGCGATTTCCCCTGAACTTTGTGGTTTCTTACAGTTGGGGTAAAGTTGCTTCCTTTCAAGTGCTTTAATTCACTTTGACTCATTTTCCTCTTTTGAGCTTTGGGGATTTTGTAATTCTTTTTATCTCTCTTTTTCATTGTCATTTAAGATTTGTATCTATTTGTCCCTTGAATATTTTATGTTTGTTTAATGATTTACTCTTTAATAATTTAGCACGACCATGTTCTCTTGTGCTTCCGTTCCCAATGGTGAGCTCCTGCCCCAGCACACAGAAGAACCCAAATTTATATTTGTTGAATCTTGAGTGAGCGCTCATATATTTGATATGGCAACTTGTTAATTATTTATGTTCCTTTCATTTCCTTCTCCCTACTTTTCTATTGCAACTTTGACATCACTGGATAATTAGCTGTGTGTTTTGAACTACTGGTTTTAATTATTGTGATTTATTTTTGCCTTCAGATATCGTCTTTATAAATTTTGATTTTACCTTTCAAGTCCTGATTCATGTCATTTTGTCACTCTCAATTCTCTCTGCTTAATTTATACATTTGTAAATTTCTGTTTTTATTTTTTGTAATGTGTGTGTACACACGTGTGTTCAAATGCACACGCTGTGCACACGCCTCTGGAGGCAAGAGGAGGATGTCAAGTGTGCTCCTCCATTACTTTTCTGGTTTAGTTTCTGGAGACAAAGTCTCTCATGGAACCTGGAGCTGCCATTTTCACAGCAAGCCCCAGTGACTTTCCTGTCTGTGCCCCACTCAGGACGGGGTTACAGGCACATGGGTGCTGGGAATTAACCAAGTGCTCTTATCTGTTGACCCATCTCTCTACCTCTAAAATTTCTATTTTGCTGAAGCTTTTCAGTTTCTTTCTCTTACTACGTTGTCATAGTGTTACAACTCATTTCCTTACTCCTTTTTTAATCAATAATTTAACATTGGCCAAACATATCTTCCTAATTCCTCCCCTATCAACTCTCTGACCCCATTGCCCTGTGCTCTGATAAATAATAATTTAATAAAATTATTAGGAACAGAATAACTGGACAAGGAACATTCCTGTGCCATGATGACCACCAATCCTGTTTAACAGTAGAACCGTGCTCAGAAACATGGTCGAACCAGCCAGCTCACATGCTGGGTGCTCTCAATCCCTTCTCATTCAAGTTTCCTCCTACAGAAATGAATCATGGGTAATATTGTTTCCTTGATTTCACATTCTTGAAGCCCTGTCACATAATGCATATTTTACAAATAGTCTGTGCTTTGCTCAACATGGTTTTATAGTTAACATAGGTCCATATGTAATTCTAATGTATTCATTTACCATTTTATAAGTCATATAATAATAGTATTAATATTCATACATTGTGCTGTAAATCTATTGTTAATACTTTTCCAGGTCTGTTTCTATGCCAGTACCCTACTGTTTGGTTATGGTAGCTTAGTAATATATTTTGAAAGCAGGAAGAATCATGTCTCCATCTTTTTACTTTTTGCTTGCTTTGTTAATTCTTTGTTGTTCTGTAGGAATGTTGGGATTCTTTTCCCTCTATTTCTATGAAAAATAATATTGATATTTTGGTGAAGATAGCACTGAATCTGTATATTTTTGAAGGGAGATGATATGAAGATTTAAGTGATATTAAGTTCATAAATAACATATGTCTTTCTATTTGTGTTTAATATTTTTGATCAGCTTTCATTATACAAGTCTTTCACCTCCTCAGTTGAGTTTGTACCTAAGCACTGTATTATTATTTATTTTTTTATTATCCATAATTAGAGACACTTAATAAGGGAATAATGTGTTGATGTCTCCAGTTCCCCTATTTCCCTCTTTCCTGTCCCCGATTAGTTGGATATCCTCCTCCGTGGGCAGTCTGGATCAGTCCATGGGGTAGGGGGTTGGGAATAGCCTAGGAGTCAACCCTATTCCGCCCTCCTTTGGATGCTGTTACTGAGGGGGCAAAGTCTGGATATTCTCCCCCACCATGTCTCTTACTTTCCACCCCCTTTCCCGCTCAGTTCCCTGAGTCATGGTGGGTGAGAGTTAAAGCTGCTTTGTAGTTGAGGCCTTAGGGGCCTCTGTGCTTCTGCTTGAGGTTGTGTTTAAAATCTTTGGTGTCTGTTTCACTGGTTCATCCTAGGTCGATCGATTGGCTGTGGTTATAGGTCTCTTGTTTATCCCATCACTGCCTGTGGGGTATTATTTTTTAAATTTTATTTTATTTTTGATTTTTTAAAATATTTCATTTATTCATTTTCAAGCAGAGAGATACACAAACACACAGTGGGAGAGAAAAAGAGAGAGAGAGAGAGAGAGAGAGAGAGAGAGAGCACACTAGGGCCACCAACTTGTGGGTCTGGCTTATGTGGGTCCTGGGGAATTGAACCCGGGGCCTTAGGCACTGGAGGCAAGTGCCTTAACCGCTTAGCCGACTCTCCAGCCCTGATTTTGTTTTTTGAGGTAGGGTCTCACTCTAGCCCAGGATGACCTGGAATTCACTCTGTAGTCTCAGGCTGGCCTTAAATGCACAGCGATCCTCCCACCTCTGCCTCCCCAGTGCTGGGATTAAAGGTGTGAGCCACCACACCAGGTCGGTGTATTTTATCATTTTTGATGTTACTGTAAATGAGTGTCTTTAATTTTCAGATGTTCTTTGTTCCTATAGAGAGATATAATTGACTTATGTGTATTTCTTTTGCTCTTATATCCTACAACCTCACAGAATTTATTCAACAATTCAATAGTTTCAGGAGGGAGTCTTCAGGATTTTCATGCATAAGATCATGTAATTTGCTAACAAAACTCTGTTTTTTTTTCTTTTGCCTTGAATGACTTCTGTTTCCTTGCACAGTTGTCCTAGCCAGGACTTCAGGACTTCTAGTACTATGTTGATTAGAAGTATCAAGAAGAGACATTCTTTTATTATTCTTAACCTTATATAAAAACTTACAGTTTTTAATCCTTGAGTATAATGTTAGTTATATGTGGTTTATCACATAGGGCCTTTGTGTTAAAGTAGGTATAGTTTAAGTAGTATTGGAGTAATTTTTTTCATGGTTGGAATTAATTTCCTCATTGAAACTCATGAAAACCCCAGCTTCACATTGAGAAAGACTTCCTCTCAAGGAAATATGTGGGTGAGGGATAGAGTAAGGCCACCTGACATTCTCCTATGGTCTCAGTGCATTCTCCTGATGCACCTGCAAGCCCATCTGCACATACTACAACCACCACCACCACATATTCAAATGACAGATTATTTATGTCTTTATATATTTTATTTCTTTTTCTTGTCTTATTGCATTAACTACTACTTCTGGTACAATATTGAAAATGAATAATATGAATTATGAACATAGTGTCTTTGCCTTTTTCTTGGTCTTAGCAAGAAATCTGTGAATACTTCATAATTAAGCATGGTGTTAGTTGTAGTGTTTTATACTCTTTATCCAGTATTGTATTAGTTGTAGTGTTTTGTAGATAATTTTTATACAGTATGGTGTTAGTTGCAGTGTCTTGTTAATAGTCTTTATTCAGTTGAGGAAGTTCTCCTGGGCTTCTGAGTTTTACAGACAGCCTTTGTAAATTTTTTCACGTATGTGTGTGCATGTGTGTATGTGTGTATATGTGTATGTGTGTATGTGTGTGTGCCTCTGTGTGTGCATGTGTGTGTGAGACTGTGTGTGTGCATGTGTGTGTTCATGTTTGTGTATGTGTATGTGTGCTCAAGTATACATGCACATGTTTGCATGTAGAGGTCAGAGGTTGAAGTCAAGTATCTTCCTCAATCATTCTCCACTTTTGTTATTGAGACATGGTCTCTTAGTTTGAACCCAGAGCTCATCCATTTGACTAGTCTAGCTTGACAGCTTGACCCAGGAATCCCATCTCTACATCCCAGGTGCTGGGATTCTATGAGGGCCACCATGTTGCTCAGCATTCATGTGGATGTTGGAGACCTGAACTCAGATCTTCATGCTTGCATGGCAAATTTTTTCTCGACTGAGCCAACTCTCTGGCCCTGCTTCTTCTTCTTTCTTTCTTCTCTTTTTTCTTTGTTTCTTTCTTTGTTTCTTTCTTTTTCTTTCTTTGCTTCTTTCTTCTTTCTTTCTTTCTTTCAATTTTTATTATGTGAGTGTTAGATTTTCTCAAATGCTTTTTAACCGCTATTGACACAACCATGTGAAATTTCTTTTTTAATTTGTTGATGTGGTGGATTATACAAGTTGATTGCTGAACCAGCAATCAAATCCTACTTGAGATCATACTTATATTCTTTTCATTACTGTTGGATTCAACATCTGATATCTTGCTAAGGATTTTTGCATCTATGTTCCCAAGATACTGTCTGAGGTTTACTTTGCCTCTAATATTTCTGCTTTTGATATCAAGGTGGTGGCTTTATAGAATGAATTAGAAGGTATTTTCTCTTATTCTATCCTCTGAAAGATATTGTAAACAGTTGATATTACTTTCTCATAAATGTATCTGGATCTGTTGCTTTCTGTTTTTGAAAGCTATTAATTGTGCTTTTAAAAAAATCTTAATTTCCATTACATTTTGAATATAATTGTAAAAGGTGCATGCAATGTACTCAAATAGTTTTAAATCTTATTTATTATCTCTATGCACTTTTGATAACTAATCTCTTGTGGCTTCAGTGACTGGTAAGTGATACTCCTAAATATGTCTGTTCCCAGAACTGCAGCATGGATGGTTTCAGTAGTGAATGTCACAGACAACAACAAAAATCAGACTTGAAATTTTAAAATATGGGTTGGGCTAGAGAGACAGCTCAGTTGATAAGTGTTTGCCTTGAAAGCATAAGGACCCAAGTTCGGTCTCTAGAACACATAAAAATGCCATGCACAGTGGCACGTGCTTGTAATCACAGCACCGGGAGGCACACATAGGGTGGAGCTCTGAGGTTCTCTGGCCAACTAGTCTAGTCTACTTGGTGACCTCCAGGTCGATGAGAGACCCTGTCTCAAAAATAAATGGATGGCATTCTTGAGAAGCAACACTGAAGGTTGTCCTCTGGTCTACACACACACACACACACACACACACACACACACACACACACACACACACGTGCACTCATAAAAAAAGTTTTATAAAACCTGAGGGTTATTAATTCAGAATGTATATGATCATAATATGTTTATACCTATGTGTTTCATCATAAACTGCATTTGTTTTAGCCTTTGAACAATTTGAAAATGGATTTTTAAATGATATTATCAAAGGCATTTGTGGCAACTCCATCTTTCTTTCCAAGGTTGGTTAAAGAATGAGGTGAGTGGTCCCATTCCAGACCAAAGCATTCTGGAGAAGCTCTCCATTCTGGAGATGGTGACAGGCCCACCTCTGCCTCCGCTGATTTAATGCCAGTGCAAGACATCTGATGCTCCAAAGCAGCTCTCTTGAAACAAGGAGGGAAACCAGCCTGAGGACAAAGAGGAAAATGCTGACATCAGAGGTAACTGGAGCTCTCCCTGCACCATTCTTAAAGCCCACCATATCTGAAGGTCTTCTATGAGTGAGCCAGTAAAATCCACTTTTAAAATCCATTAAATATCTGCTATTTAATATAAAAGGTATCCCATCTGCAACTCTAATTCCCTATGTGATTTGATGAAATGATGCACGGGAAAGTGTCCACAAAACCCCAGCCCCAAAGATAGCTATGACAGGCAGTCCCACATCATATAAGAGGACACTGAGAGAGCAAAGAAAAAAGTCATCCCATTGGGTATTTGTCTTACATATAATGAGACCAACTCTGAGAGGTTTTGTCTTGACATAATAAATGCATACATTGGTTTGGCATCCTGTCATTTCTGTCGATCAAAGGCAAGCCTTCTGCACAGACCACAGGGTCCAGTGTCCCTGCAGAGGTTCTTCCTAAGCTCTGTGTGGGGGCAAGAAGCTCCATTTCTCTGAACAAGCAATCTTGGTCTGTCTTTCCTGGGAAAACAATCAGAGCCAATAAAAGCTTTGGAAAAAATAACTATGTCTAATTGCATCAATAGCTTCAATCCTTACAGAGTTGTATTAATTTTACTTCTTTCTTGAAATAGGGTCTCATGTAGACCAGGCCAGCCTCAAAGCTAAGGCTTAAACTTCTCATTCTCCTGCTTACACCTCTTCAGGGCTGTGATCACAGGCACACACCAGCACGCCCACTCAGTTTAGGTGGGGTTGGGGGGTCTAATTTACGGAATGTGCATGTAGGCAAGCACTCTGCCAGCTAAGCCGCATCTCCAGCCCCAGGCTTTATTGAGAATAAATATCCCTCACGCATTTTCTTTATCTGGTGGGTGAGGAAGTTAGAACGTGCCATGCATGTATCCATGTTCTCCTGAGCCCTTACCATTGGTGTGTTGTTGAACATATTCTCAGAGAAGAAACTGGGACAAACTTAAGTGCTTTTTATTTTTTCCATCACAAGCAGCTGGATGACTCCTTACCAGTATCACTGAATCTTCTCCATTTTGCTGGAGCCAGGCAAGCTTCCAGCCTGTTACTATGTATTTTCAAGTTTATTAGCAAAGGTGCTATACCAAACAAAGGCTTTTCAAAAACAGCAAAACCAATGACTTTACTTCCCTCTGACTCCTGGAGTCTGACAAAAAATGGACCCTGATTGCCAAAAACGGTAATGTTTCTACCATGTGTAGCTCTTGGAAACAAGCAGGGGTGTGTCAGATTTATAAGGGCTATTAAGAAGACCGAGCACATGTTTTCATCTGCATCCATAATTTATGCTAATGGATGAGTGCATGTAAAAACAGGCAGGTTGGATTGGGTCTGTGGGATGGACACAATCAAGCATCACGTTTCCTCTTCTGCTATTGCAAATTTGTAACGTAAAGCAAAGAAGTACTTTAATGACGACTGTAAATGCCTGCTACATTGCAAAGATAATTCCTTTTACATTTTATCCGTTGTTTGCTGGCACGACTTTCTTTATGAGTGGATTTCTTACCAAATGATTTCCAAATGAGCCTTTAAAGTCACTGTGTGCAACTGACCAGGGGCTCCCACTCAGTGCAATAAGGAGATGTTAATATGTTTGCCACTCTGCTGCTTCTCAGACTTTGTGAGGGGAAATAGCACCCCATCCCCCAATCCATCACTGACCAATCATTGAAAGATATAACAAAAGTGATTTACTAGAAAGATGGAGAGTTAAGAATATGAAATAAACCTTGGGGCTGTTTTAAATTTAAGATTAAGTAAGCATGAAATTACTCATTATGTCAGGTTGTTAGAAAAATTCCAACACTTACTCTCAATTCCTGTATTTCTTCCAATGCACTTCAATGGCAGACACTTGACAGAAATGCTCAGTTCATAGACCAAGCCACATTGAGGCATTCTGCCCTAGGTGACAAAGGGTGAGAGCCAGCACAGTCTCAAGCTTCTAGCTCCTTGGAGGTTGCTTGGCTGGTTAATAAAATGCAGTCATCGTTTAAAGTGAACACATTTGTGGGTTCTGATCAGGTGCCCTGGATCTCCACTTCTGAGGAGCTCACTGAGGGCAGAGTGTCTGTTGATCTGGGATTTGCTCCTGGATCACACTGGGTTAACATCTGAGGATGGGAGTGAATCTCTAGAAGACTGTTCAAGAGCCAGAATTGCAGGGGAAAGGTTGATGAAGGAGACTCTGCTGAGATCAGTAGAACATCTCTAGAGCATGTCCACCTCTCTCCCTCCCCACTGCCATCACTGCTTGCATATGGATTTCTGCAAAGTCCATCTGTGGCTGCACTCCAGTTCTTCAAGCGTTTCTTGACCAAATCCCAAGTGCAGCTCCCATAGCCTTCGGGATGAGGGCAACGTGGCTGGACCCTTGACAGCCCTCCAATACTGCCCACTAGCTCTTCTCTATCCTACTACAACATTCTCAGAAACCAAGTTAATGTCAGAAAAAACTGGGGTGTCAATTTGAAATAGTTATCAGGCAAAGATGAAAAAAATTCAAATAAGAATAGATGTAATATCTGCAGCACATCAAAGTATGTTACCATACATTTCAATCCATGTGTTCACAATGATACTTTTTTCTTTCTTTTTTTGGTGTGTGTGTGTGTGTGTGTGTGTGTGTGTGTGTGTGTGTGTGTGATGTGTGGTGTATACATGTGCTTTGCACATACATGTGCAGAGGCCAGAGGAAGACATCAAGCAGTCTCCTCTACTGTTCTCTCTTATTTCCTTGAGACTGAGTCTCTCACTGAACATGGAGTGCCTTATTAGTTGGGTAGATGAGCTAATCACAGAGCCCCTCTGATTCTCCTGTCTCTGCCCCAACCTCACAGTTCTAGGGTTACAGACATGTGTGGCCTTGCTTTTTATGTGGGTGCAGAGAATTGAACTCAGGTCCTGATGCTTGTACAGCAAATATTCTTGCCCACTGAGTCATCTCCCAGCCCCATAGTAATGCCTTTAAAAAGCATTGCTCATCTTGGAAAGATACTGGGAAATGTATTTATCACTCTGAAAGTGCAGGTTTCAGGAAAAGGGCCAAGTGTTTAGCCTGACTTTGCTATCCAAACTTTGTCTCAGGATAACCGAATTACTGATGAGGGGAGGTTTTGCTCTTTATAGAATTATTTCAAATAATAAATGAAAACAATCACCAATTGCTATCCACATTGGAAAATAGACCTAGGGAATGATCATCAATAGAAGATTATTGGTAAAATGCATTTTGTTGTTAATGTGAAGGCATTATGGAGAGACATGAATAAGCCTGTGGATCAAACCACACCATTCAGGAAACATAGGAAGCAGGGAAACAACCAATGGGTATTAAGAGGTGCAAACAGCAAAAATAAGAATGTGGCAAATTCCACAGGATGATCTGTCCAGCTCTTCCAATAAATGTCAAGAGAAAACGACGCACTCAGGAAGTGGAAATCTATAGACTAAAGTACAATCGAATGATGCTCCAACCAGATGTTATTTGTAGACTGTGTTTGATTTGAATTGATCAGACTTTCTATGTATAAATTAGGAAAGGAAATGGACAGTTGGGGGATTTGAACAGTGGGTATGGATTCTGGAGTAGGGAGATGTGTATTACAATGATAGTGGTGGTTTTTAAAGAGCCTTTATCTTTGAGACATGCATTGAAATATTGCAAATTAAAGCATTTTGTGTCTCACTCCAAAACAAACAGGTCATGGTCCATGTTCACGAGCATGGGATATAATACTGGAATGGACAAGAAATGAGAATAACCCAGAGAAACCACCATTCTGCTTTCTGTTTCTGTGAACTCAAATGCTTTAGATACTTCATTCAAGTGGAATCTTACATGTGGCCTCCTGTAACTGGCTTGTTTCACTTAGCATAATGCCTTCAAGGTCACCCATCTAGAAGCAAGTGTCAGAATATCCTTCCTTCTATGGCTCCAACTCCACTGTGGAGACATACAACATTTTCTCATTCATTCTTCCATGAGTGGACACTTGAATCGCTTCCACATTTTGAGTGTAGCATGTGTAATCCTTATAAGATATTTAATTAACAATATATATTGAAACAACCATTATAGGGCAGCATTTAATCATTTAAGTTTTTAATGCTCCCAGGAGACAGATCTTCAATTCATAACCAGGAAACTGAATATCTACATAACTTTGCCAAGGTCTTAAGGAGATGAACCATGAGCAGAGCTAGGGTTTGAACTCAGGCTTATCTGCTTTCAAATATTTAATTAAAACAAACATCCAGCAACAGCCCAGAAGAGATGTCTCATATTAACTGCAGCATGAATGGAACTCCCTGCTGATGTGCATACATTCAAAGGAGTTTTGAAAAAAATAACCAACCTCCCTCATTTCCAGAAGTTTTCCCTTCTGGGGGGCACTTCTCACTTCCTTACCACCCCCACTCCTGCTGTAATAAACACACATACTTCACACCCAGGTCCCTTGTTGCCCAGCCCACCCTCCCAGGGAATCACTGATGATATACAGAGCACAGTGTCTGGTTGTCCAACTCTAAAAGGGAGCTAAAAGGAAATTGCTGAAAGAATTGGAGGAAGTGATTCATAGGGAAAGGCAGATAAATGGATGGGAAATCCCTTGTAGTTAGATGGACACTAGACATTCCAGAAGCGTTGTACAGGAGGGAGATAAGCAGTGATATGTCAAAGAGCTAAAGGAAGGATTGCTTTCGTGATAAAGAGAACAGATGTTTGATATGTTTAATAGTAGATATGTTTACCCTAATTAAAATATTACACACAGCATACACGTATGGAAACATCCCCAAGTACCCCATTACTGTGCACAATTTTTATATGCCAGTTTAAAAATTAAATTTCAAATTACATTCAAAAACTTTAAATGTCTTGGATAAATAAATGAATGAGTTGGCTGGGAAGATGGCTTAGCAGTTAATGACTCTTGCTTGGCAAGCTTGCCAACCTGAGTTCAATCCTCCCCAGTGCTCTAATAAAAATGGAGGCAAAGTAGTGAGCACACTGACAACAATGGGAGACAGAACCAAGAGAATCTGAAGTTCACACGGGCCAGCTAGACTGGCATTACAGACATAGCAGAAGACCTGGTCTCCAAGAAGGTGGGGAAAGAGCCGACCTCCTCACATGCACTGTGGCATGCATGTGCCCCCACATACATCATATACACACAGAGATACATACATATCACATGCACTATTGCATGCATGTGCCCTCCCACACATCCATCATACATATATACATACATACATACATACATATCACATGCACTGTGGCATGCATGTGCCCCCCACATACATCATATACACACAGAGATACATACATATCACATGTAATATTGCATTGCATGTGCCCTCCCACACATCCATCATACATACACACATACATACATATCACATGCACTGTGGCATGCATGTGCCCCCACACATACATCACACACACACATATATATACATACATACATACGTGCAAATAAATAAAACATAGCAATTATTTACATTGTTAATTTTCACCTTCCTGAGGCAAAGCGAGGACCATGTGGATGAATGGCTGAACTTCCCTGGAGACTCTAGAATGAGAATATAAGTAAATGACAGGAAAGTGGACATAAACCTCACTTGGTGTGAGGCTGAAACACCAACATGTTCACAGCTACTAGAGATTATTAGCATTTTCTTATTATTCAAACACAGATTTCCTGACTACATATTCTTCTCTTGACTAAAATCAAACTTATTCTTGCTCTTTATTACTCATTTTGAAATGCGTGCCTTCTCTTCCTACCCACTTGATTCTTTCTACTTGCAAGTGACTAAAAATTAGGAAATTCTCGTCAGCATCACCTGCCATTTCTCTGTTAAGCGTTTTTAAAGTACACTGTGTAAGTGAAACTATCTAAAAATACGATGTCATAGAGCACACATGGCTTTTCATTTCAGAACATGTGGCTCCTCACTTTTAATGTCCCCCTTGTATGTGTCACTTAAATGCTTCCTACCATCTTTCCACTGCAGCATTATTAATTGCTCTATTGATGAATATTAGTTCATTACCATTTTTAATTTTTAAGGAAGCATATCACATTCATCTGTACAGTAAAGTAACAGATTCAGTATGGTATTACTTTTAGAATACCATCCACAGAGATTCTATACCTGGATACCTACCTAGAAGGACATATTGTTTGTTTTATTTTTCCTATTTGTTTTGTTAGGCAACAAATATACGTGAATTTTAAAAACAGTGAACAAGTTTACACTGGTAAAAATAGCCTTGAAACCCCTTAGAAAACAAAGGCTACAACTTTCAGAACTGAAAATCTAATAGAAAATCAATTCCTTTTTGAGTGGCTGTGCATACAGTTAGCTTCTCGTGTGAAGGAGAAATGTGTTACATCCCCTCATCTATCACGAGCTGTATCACAAGGACTAATGGGAGAATGTTGTCAGACACAAACCATGCATTTCATTGATTCAAAGACGCCTTCGATTATAAATTGCATCGTTATTTTATGAGCTACTAAGAAATAAAGAAGCTTTAAGTCAGCCATGGAATGCCTCTACTGGGGCATGCAGCCTGCTTCCAACATGCCAAGATGTGAAGGCGATTTGCACTGTAGATTCTGGGAACCTGGGCATGGTGCTCACCCCTTGTTGTAATTTAGCTACTCATTCATTCAACATATCAGGCCCTGATTCTGAACGTTGATTCCAAGTCAGAGTTGCCAAGGAAGGCACTGCTAGAAAGGTTAAAGACAGGATGTAAAAATGGCACTTCGATGGGCTGAGACATAAATCAACACAATGCATAGTGTCCTGGGGTTAAACTGGAGGTATGAGGGGGTGCAGGGGTAGGGGAGAGGCCCTGTTGCTGTCATCATCAGGAGGCTGGGAGAGCATGTTCTTGCAAACAGAGCCTCCTTCCCCACACACACAGCAGCAGAGGTGCCCCCTGGCCTGCCCCCCCCTTTCTAAATGTGCATCACCTGTAGTGAGCTAGTTAGTCATTTCCTGTCTGAGCTCCAAAACATGAGGGGGGGAATGGGTTTTTCAAAGGCTTCTGAAGAATTGGGCACTAAATGGATCACCTCTGATACTGAAGTCAAGTGGAAAATGTTTTTAAAAAGCATATAATCAAATATGCTCTGGAAAAAAATTAATCTCCCTTTAAATTGCCATGACTTTTGGACCCTTGAGTTCAAATGACACGACTTTTTCCTTCCTTGTTTTGTATCTTTCAAATGATGGCTTTCTTTTCCTTCTGGCAATTGAAGAAAAGTCCTTGGAAAGGCAAGTTAAGCCTCTCTTTTCTTTCTCTCTCTCTCTCCCTTCCTCCCTACACACACACACACACACACACACACACACACACACACACACACACACACACACACACACACACCACTGTCTCATAGTTGAGTTTTCCCAAGTTAAATAGCAGAATAATATGACTCCACTCTGCACAGACAGAATTTAAAAGAAGCCATGATGAGACAAGGCACATAAAAATAAGTCTCAGGAGCCTAAAGACAAACCAAAGGAAACCAAGAAGCGACTGTCAGGAGCCAGGAAACAGCAAGGATGCATTCCAAAACAGAAAACAAAGCCCAGGGTAAAAATCCTAAACTAAATGTTTACATTTTGGTAATTACCTTCAAGAGGTAAGTGTAGCTTTAAAAACATTCAGATAACATAATGCTAAATCGAGTTCAAAATGAATGTTCCTCTCTTCCCTTCTGTTTCTGTGTCTAGATACAGGCACCGTGAGCAGGATGGCACACCCCTCTGGAGTCTCTGCGGGTACTTGGGAGAATGTACTATGCATAGCTGCATTTAAATATGCTAATATCCTTAGCCTGTTGTCTTTCCTTTCCTGGGACTTCCTCTTCTGCTGGGGAGGTTGAGGATTGTTGCGGAAAGAAGGGAGTGTGCAGTTGGTGGAAGGGATTCAGAACAGAAGTTTGGAATCCATCATCGTATGAAGATTAGAAAGGGCGGAGCTGGCTGGAATCAGCATATTCTGTAAGTGTGCTGTGTGGAAAGACCACACGGAACCTCATTAGTGTGTGTAAGTAGGGTGTGTTAATAAAATCCCTTACAATTTTTAAAAATTTTTCATTTTTGACGTTTTTATGCAAACATAATGTTTTGTGATCTAATTTCCCCCAATTACCTTTTCTTATCCCCCCTCCCATTAACACTCTTTCTCTTCCCTAGTAGTCCTTCTCTTGCTTTCATTCCGTTTGTTTGTTTGTTTGTTTGTTTGTTTGATCCATTAAGTTAAAGTTGGGTTGCTTGTATGAACATGGGGTGGGGGAAGGTTACCATGGAACCTGATCCCCCCTCTCCAGCAACTATTAGCCTGGTCTTGAGGTAGTCTGTTGGGTCTGGAGTCTCATGAATCCTTCCCCCATTGATGGTGAGACATTGACAGGGTCAATGTTGTGCAGGAAACCACAGCTCTTGTGAGTTCATGAGCGTAATGGCCATGGTATCCAGTCCTCCTCCTCAACCTCCTGCTCTTACATTCTTTCTCTCCCCTCTCCCCCCAGCATCACTGAGCCACAGAGGGAGTGGTTTAGTCCTGTTTGAAGCTGAGCACACAGTAGTAAAGAATGTCTTAGACTAAGAAGATAGCTCAGTGGGTAAAGTGCTTGATCTTCTAGCATGAGGACCTGAACTTAATTCCCATTGCCCATAGAATAAGGCCAGGTGGGGTGCCTGCAATCCCAGTGTTGGGGAGGGGGAGGCAGGGACAGAAAGGAGCTGCTGGTTAGCCAATCTAGCCTTACTGGTGAGCTCCAGGCCCAGGAGAGACCCTGTTTATACAAGGAGGTACATGGCATTCCTGGGGGTAACACGGTTTTCCTCTGGCGTCTACATGCACATACATGCATATGCATCCACACTATACAAAACCATATACACCATGCACACACCACACACACACACACACACACACACACACACACACACACACACACACACACGGCAAGAAAACCTGTGCTTTTCACAAGATACAACTTCATCAGTTTTAATTTATAATATTTAAATTTTAAAATTTCATTAATAATCAATCTGCCTTAGTAATCCTAAGGATAACCCCAGAACCAAATAGAAAGAGGAAACAGAAGCCCAGTTCTTTTTCTTTTTGATAATAAAGGTTGGGGGAAGATTTCAGACACTTGTCACAGCTCCCGAGTCATCTTCTTAGGAAAGAAGACTGCCCAGGCAATCCAGTCCATTTCCATAGAAGAGAATACCATGCTGAACGCTTACAAGTCTGTAATTTGCTTTAGTTGCATCTCACAGTCTATGGGTTGGTCAAGCAAGGACCCAGGCTTGTTGAGCAGAGTTACAGGTGGTGTTTAATGGAGTAAGTAACATCTATGTCAATCGGAGGCCATGGGGAACCAGTAGCACTGGCGTTAGGGGTGGACGTGGTGCAAAGCCCAAAGTTAAATTCCACTGTTGCATGCTACCCAGGAAAGCCTCAAATGGCCTGTCATCAAGTTCTCCTTTCTCTACCCAGCTGCCCTCCTCATGTAGGGGACCAGGCATAGCTCCTGCTAATCCTGGGCCCAGTTTTTGAATCTTTGCCAGCCAATTGCATCCTCCCATGGACCTCAGAGGATACCCCTCTCTCTTGATCTAACAAAGCTATCTACTTGTGCCTACTTGTCACTTTGCTACCAATGTCAACTCCTAAGTGGCCCTGTGTGAGGTTAAGGATTTGTTTTCTCTAACCTGGGCTTCCATGTAATATTAAGTCATGGCCAGCCTCCTCTGTCCAGGGTGAGGGTCACTTGTCCAGCCTTCACTTCACCATAACTTCCCTCATCAATGGGGTGAATGTAAGAGGTTAAAACCCACTCATACCTGTCTTTAGTAGTAAGAACTGGGAAAATATCCCATGCCAACAAAGATCAGTCAAAAGAGAACTTTTTCTGCCCCTCAGCAACCAGAACCAAGATCTGAGGATGCCCCATCTGTCAGACCATGTAACCTCTCCCACACTCAAACAGCCAGGTTCTGCTTAGTTATGAAAAGGAGGATTAGAAGGAAAGCTGAAAATGTAAACACTTAACAAAGACAAGTGGGAAAACACAGGGCTAAGGAGATGAATGTGTGGATCAGCGCTTGTTACGCAAGCATGGAGGCCTGAATTTAATCACAGCACACAGATAAAAATCCAAGCATGGCTACATATGCCTGTAACACCAGCACAGAGAGGGACAGAAACAGGAGGATCACTGGGGCTCATGGAAAGCTCCTGGTTGTGTGAGAGATGTGTCTAGGGAAATAAGGTGAAAGGGTGAGATGTTTTCTTCTGGACTGTACATGCATCCTCCCACATACATACATACACCATGCACATGCACCCACAAAAGTGGAAAAACTTACAATTTTATTAAATTTCTCACCTGCCTTCAACTATTCAGTGAAAGTGGAGAATCATAGGAAGATTAAATAAAAACTTTAAAAGTTGATTTCTGTCTATGCAAATCTGAACATAAATGAGACCACACACACACACACACACACACACACACACACACACACACGCATGCACACACACACATAGCCATCCTTTGAAAAATATCAGAATAGGGCTGGAGAGGTGGCTCAGCAATTAAGGTGTTTGCCTCCAGTGCCCAAAGACCTGGGGTTCAATTGGAGGTTCAATTTCCCAATACTCACATAAAGCCAAATGCACAAAGTGGCACATGCATCTGGAGTTTGTTTGCAGTGGTTAGAAGCCCTGGCACACCCATATTCATTCTCTCTCTCTCTCTCTCTCTCTCTCTCTCTCTCTCTCTCTCTCTCTCTCTCTCTCTCTCCTTGTCTGTACCTCTTTAAATAAATAAAATATATCAGAATAACAACTATAGATGTATCCAAAATATAAACCTTTGTTTATTCTATCTAATAAAGAATTTCAAAAATTATATAACAAAATAAATGAAGGCTAAACAAATATATAATGTGAAAATGTATTAAATAATAAAGAATGAATTCACGTAATTGAATAAGGGACCCATACAAATTTGGAACTACTGTCATAAACCTTTCGGGAGTTCATAACATATCCCCAAGACACGTAAAGAATGTTTTTTTTTTTTTTTTTTTTTTAGTTTTATTAAAAATTCAAATCAAGTGTGGTGGTTCTGACCTTTGATCCCAGCACTTGGGAGGCTGGAGTAGGAGGATTGCTGTGAGTTCACAGTCAGCCTGAACTATAGTAAAAGACTATCTAAAAATAAAACAAAACAAATTTTTAAAAAACATGGCTGTCAGGTATTTTACTGGTACAACACATATCTAACATGTCTCAGGTTTGACCCCTCAGCATTGCAAAATAAAAAAATAATAAATAATTGACAGTAAATATGATGGTTTGATTTGACTTTTCTTTCTAAAAAGTTGAATAAGCCAAAACTTTTCCCAAAATGTGTTTCTTTCCTCACACTTACCTGGTGATGTTGAGGCAGTTTAGGGTTGACAGAACTGCCAAATGAATAGATTTTTCTTTGATTAATTATGGGAATTGTCCTTGGGACTGTAGGGGGAAATATAAGCTGTTTACACTTTACTACAGATCAGAAACATCAGAAGGGTCTGGACTTTCCTTATCTCTGGCCCCTTAGGGACTCCTTCCATTCCTTTTAAGATGTTCCTTCCTAGAGAATTAAGATTTCTGGGGATATTGTCTTTTTCCAGAAATTCTAACCCCAGATACATGACATAAGGATTCACTGGCTAAACCAGCCACCCATCAATGGGGATCATAAAAAAAAAAATAACTAACTGTGCATAGGTAGTGCACACCTTTAAACCAAACATTCAGGAGGTAGAGGCAGGAGTATTGTCATGAGTGTGAGGCTACCTTGAGACTACATAGTGAATTCCAGATCAGTCTGGGCTAGAGTGAGACCTTACCCCAAAGGAAAACAAAGAAAAAAAGATCCTTAGTCTCTGGGTGGGTTTCTAAACCCCATTTGCCTCCCTGGGAAAGAAATCTGCCTTGCTTCTTTCTCTTACCTTTTGGGTTTAAGCCCCCTTTCTCTTCTCCCTCTTAAAGTTTTAAACTACAATAATATCTTTCTGAATCATACCCTCTGGTCTATGGATTTCATTATTCAAATTCATAAGAAGAATCTGTGACACCCCAAAATCCCTGTATCATTATTGGTGCATTGGCTGGGAACCCCAAAATTCCTATATCAATGCTTTCATCATTTCTATATTCTGTTCTCCAGTGGTATTGACCTCAGAGCTGTACCCAATTTTTTTTCCAAAGGCGGGTGAATAGATTTCCCTAGGACCACTGAAAGTAATTGGTCCTCTCTCTTGAGTTCTCCAGGCCCGATGTCATTGATATCCTGGTGGAGAGGAGACAAGCTTGGAGTCTTGGCTAACCCAGCAATAAGCTTTCCTGACCACTTTTCCCTTCTGTTTGGCTGGCGTTTTGTTTTCGACCTGAAGGGGCACTGCCTTGGTTCAAGAATAGTCTCTTCACCCTGGATCTGTGTCACCGGCATTCAGTGCAGCAGTAAAGAATGTCCCTGATCAACCCCCTTCAGGAGCTCAGTGGGCCTTGTCATCATGTCACACAGTTGCATTCAGGGTCCTTGGGGCCAGCTCACAACAGTAAAAGTCAGTGGACTGAAGTTCCAGCATGCAGGAGGCTGTGAAAGAAGGAGCATTACAAGTTTAAGGGCAGCCTGGCTACAAAGCAAGAACCAGATCCCAGACCATCCTTGCTTTGTCAAAAAAGAAAAAGAAAGAAAAGGAAAAAAGGCAAAGGAAGTAAGAAAGAAGGGAAGGGAAGGAAATGAAGCACTGACATATACATGTGAAAGACAAAATTTCATAAAATTTGGAGTCACAAAGAGCTTTAAAAAAATGTTAAACTTTTCCTGGAGGGCATAAGACTTGGTGCACCTATGAAAATATAGCAGCATATTCATAAGTAATAAGAGTCAACATCTTCACACAATTCCTGTTCTTCTGTTTAAAGAAATAATGAGTGGTTTGAAGGAACTCTATCATACTTCTAGGTATCTTGGGCCAGGAGAGGGATGACAGAGAATAAAAAGAGACTGGAGGCAAAAAAAAAA